>JAHZNC010002890.1:9689-21913 GCA_027744095.1 Zhuqinia jingwanae
GGATTAATATATTCGATAGACATGAGCGAAAAATCATTTTCTTTCCGAGATAGAAAGAAAATATCAAATGATGTATGTGGCGTGGCAGCAGCGTGTAGCGTAACACAACCATAAAGGCAGAACCTCTAGTTCGACTGTAAGTTTGTTGAGTTTAAATATATGGTGAAAATGAAAGAAAAAGCTGTTTGTTTTCCTGTGCGCTATAATACATGCATACATATAAGGAAACTTGTAAAAGCAATTTTATCCATTAGATTTTTATGTGTAAATACTAATCCAATGGGTAGAAAAAATGATCATCGTAATAATATCTAAATTCGATTTGAAGATACAAATGCAGTGTGACGAGTCACGAAGACCATTTTCCAAAAATTTACTCGAGCAATATAACCAAAATTGCAGTTCAAGTTTTTTATTTGGTGATACTGATGGTAATAGTAATAAATTTTGAGGTTTTTTTTGCTGCTCATCTACAGTTTTACTGCTTTCCAACAACAGGAGAAAATATTTTTATAGTGACTCTGCGAGTAGCGTGTATACAAAAGTGTGAGAGCATATCATTGGGAAACAGCTTCAAATTAATTGCATCATCATCACCATCACCTTTTTTTGCTTTCTTTACTAACAGTGTCGACGTTGGAATTAAAAAAAACCTCTGCATAGGACTACGACAAAGAAATCGAAGAGAAATTAAAAATAGGTAGGCAATATATGTTCTCTGGTTTACTTGTCGTTTTTTTTACTTCTTCTTACCACCGTGTGTGTTGCCGATGCAGGATGTTAGAGAAAAACATTAAGTTTTACGGTTGCTCTGCAGCGGTTAATTGGTATATTGACATGAATTAATTGAGGCGTGGATGAAACCCTGCAGGTACAATGACAAGAAAAAGTCGGTGGAGTCACACTCCAAGACAACAACATTAGTTTGCACTTCACACACAAATGTACAGATATAAAGAAAAAGTAAGGTGCAGACTGTAGTGTGCTGTTCCATTACTTGACTGCTTTTTTCCCTATTATCTTATTATAAAGTATATAGTATAGATATATAATAATGATGTAACATATACCTAGATTATATCCTTGACTAGTGGAACTCTACAAGTTAATTGTGAAACCAATAAAATAATGAATAAGTCGAGTCGACTATATAATATACCTTTAAGCACTGCGGTTTATGGTTTATTTATAAAGGTGAGGTATGTGCTGATACTAGAAGTGAGGGTTAAATAGAAAGAAAATGACGGTCGAGCAATCATGCATTCCATTTCATAGAATTCGTTTTTCTTTTCACACAAAATCCTCTTTCTGCTGTTTTCCCTCTATTTCCACCTTCGAAGTAAGCAAGGTTTTTTTTTCTTTGGCCATGTCCTTGATCACATCACACAAGGAATTGCCTGCAAACCCCACTTCCCGGTTTGGCTGTGTAAATATATATATAAATATATGTATAGCACTTCTCTAACTAAACCAATAATACGAATACCATACCACCAGAGTTTTCTTCCTTAGTTAGTCTTTCTACATTTTCACTGCCATGTTTTCTTCAGCTTCCCTCTTTAATTGAATTCCCCTTTTCCCTCAGCTGCAGAGATGGAATTGCTGTGTTATCAACTTTGCCAGTTGTTGATTGCGAAATGAACCTATAGGTAAATTGGTAGGTACTTGCCATACGTATCATCAGATGGTGATATTTTCACGAGCAGAAAGAAAATTCAATGCATGTAGGTACAATGTATGTTCAATCATCCAGTGACCTAATAATAGAATTACCTTGCATTCGATTCGCCATTACAATAGCTGTTTAATAAATCAGATGTACATTTTGGGTAAATTATAGGTACTGGTACTGACTCTTTATAAGGTACTAGTGTATCTGGGTTCATTAAAAGACGCTAAACTTTATATACCCTCGGAAATAGTTTTACAAGACCAGTTTTTTAGTGCGACCATATTTACCGCAAAATAACTTGGATGCACATTTAGGCAATCTCGAAACGTAAGGACTAAACACTGAAATTATGGTAATCTTAAAGCAATATGCTTTTACATAAGCCACACCACTACTGCTACTACTGTCATCAAGGTGAAAGCCCACCTGAGTGCTAGACCATAGAAGGCACACTATGGATAATTTGATCACCTCTCTCATTCAGCTCTTCCTCTCATTTTTTCATACAATGGTGAGGTGTGAGGGAAGAAAGTTTGGAACACGTCATCCTGAATATTTTAACGAGGTTAGTCTTAGTATGTCTTAGTGGTCGATTATCAACGAGGACTTTTTAAATATTTTATATAACGTTCTAACATGATGTATAATGGTACTTTTGATATACACAAGGATGTATCATATTCCTTAGAGCTAGCTTTCCATTGTCGTTTGTAATATTTTGTTGCATGTAAATACGTATACGTATAGTCGTCCATATTATTAGGTGCGTAAAGTACTCGAATTTTATATTAAGTTCCGCATGAGAAAATAAAAATACAAGAGGGGAAAATAAGACATATATGTACATACAGAACAACTTTGGATTGGATTATAGATGACACACTCAATTCAAAACTATTTCTAATGATAATGTTATGTGTGGATAATGTAATCATTTCACGTGTTAGTAGTACAATTCTCAACTTTACTACAAAGTTGAGAATTGTGTGTGTCTGTTGGAAAACCAGCAGACAGTTTTGTTGCTGTGCACTGTTCTCACTTCTCTCCAGCAGCGTCTCTAACCTACAAGTTTTTTTTATAGGATCGGATGATATGGATTATTAACAGACGCAGACTGAAGAAGAACTTGTTACCGTCAAAACTTTTTATCTTTTGCCACTTATACAAGCACACATTTCTCTCCCTCCCCCACTCTCTCTCTCTCTCTTTCTCTCTCTTTGCTGTAAACTACCTTACAAGTTTTCCAGCAACATATTTACCTTGGAATATATATCTTAACAAATTCTATTACACAAAAGCATAAATATAGATTAAGTCTGATTGTAAGTTCAACTTGGTCTTTTTTCAAGATTCTTTTCATCGCTCCCATCTCATCGACTCACTTTCCATTAAGTTCATTTACACAGCAATGGTTGGTCTCTGATATGGTTTTTGGTTTGGTGGACTTTTTTATGTACTTTTTTACATGAATGTGGTGGTGATTACTGATGTTGATTATCACTCACCATAATAAGTATTAAGTATCACGCGCTCACATTAAATGCTCATTGGCGTAATCTTTTTCTAAATTTCTCTTTTTCCCTGCGGTACTTATTCCTTCCCTAATGTAATTTTTATCAATGCTCCACTTACATGTATGTAATTATATTGACATAAAATTATAATGATATTATATGCCCATTGCCCATTTGACATTTGCATTATTTTAAATATTTAAAAACATTGTGTTAAACAAGGTATTTTTAGACGGTAATAATACCTCTCTAAAAGTAAAGTCAGTTTACAAACTATATTGGTTGAACAAGCATTTTATACAGTACTTGTAGCCTCATTATATGTATGTACGTTGCAGTTGCACGTGTGATGTGTGTAAAGAAGGATAATATGCAGTGTAGTGTAATGAATGACCAAGTATTATCATTTTCACACCGTAAAATATGAGACAGTCACTTAAATCTATGGACTACCATCTGTACTCCTTAAATAGGCAAATAGTATGTGCTCTACTTGCAAATGGCAAAATCAGGGAAAGCACACCGCATGTGTGTGTGTGTGTGCAGTATTTTGTGCATGAAATAAAAAGTGGTTCAGGGAAAAGTGAGTAAGTAGAGATGATCACTCTTTGCACATTCAACATTATGTAGTTTGTGTAGAAGAGCGCTACTGCTTACATTAACCATTCACATGCAAAAGTTGCCCTTTGACTAACATAAAATCATGCATAACATGCACATTATGGGGAAGCTATGCACATAAATATACAATATGTACAATGATGATAATATTATGTATGAAGTACATTTTTTTTGTGACAGCATCGGAGGCAGTAGTAGCGTGCGGTAATAATAGATGTAATAATAATAATAATAATATGCAGATGATTACCTTTCGTCTACCCAGGGACCATAAAACTTGACACATATAAAACACATCCTTTTTTGGTGGCAACAGAGCTACTACGACCAAAACTAATACTTTTGGTAAATGGAATCTTTAGTAAAGAGTCTTTACACGTTGATGGCATTCATGTTTAATAATAATGCCACCACTGATAACAACAAGGAAAAAAAGCATATAAGTATGCAAATGCGTAATAATAATAATAATAATAATAATAATAATAATAGGCCTGTACCGTTACTTCACTAGCATTACTTCCACTCCCCAGCATCATCATCATCATCATCAGCCTGCTTTTCTAAAACTGAGTGGGGATAATATGTCTGTCTACTAATTCGGTGAAAACAACACATGCGTTAAATATATAGATGTGTATAATATGTTAATGTGTCTAAGCTCGCCCGACCTCAAACTCCACTCATATGTAAAAATAAATACCAGCAGCACCAGAAAAAAATTCTGGAGTTGGTTGGTGTGTTAATAGTATTCGTTATTATTTGCGATCTGCTTTTCTGGAAATTGGAAAATATATCTAACTGTAACGAAAAAAACTACATAGTAGATGGTATATATTATGTTGTGATCCAAAATGTAATTGTATTTGTATATATGCAACGTATTGCAATTGTTCTCTAGAAATAGAGAACATGTTATGTATAAATACATATTATTTAATATGTAAATATCATGCATAGAGTAGGTATACTACTTTGAGTGTTTGAGTTGGTGGCAAGCGTAACAAAACAGGGAGAAATGAATTTGTGTGAGGAGTTCTGGCTTTTTGAGCAGGAGTATCTGCAAAAGTTGAAAGTAAAAACAACATATCAATAGATTCCAGTGTTATTTGTTAACGTTGCTGTATGCCCCAAAAGTATAATAATATGTATACCTACCTACACGTTGGCGTCTATAACTAACATGCAATAATGCATGTTATATTCTGTTTATTTAACTGGTTTCAGTTAATTTTTATTCAGCCCAGACGCTATCACTGGTTACACTTTTTTGTGAGCAAGCTGACAAATTGCTCATCCTCACGCATCTCCACGTGAATCCTTTTCTTGTTCTTCTGTACAAGCAGACATTGACACTCATGTCAGTAGTATAACATGTTATTGAATAATTCATATTTTTTTCAATAAAAATGTACGCTGCCTCTCTTACATTTCACATTGAAAGAAAACATTTCACCACACTTGAATGATTTCATGTAATGTATGTAATTTGTATTCACAATGAAGTCAGTAATACCATTGATGAACCTCTTGAAATACTTGTCTGTTTCTGTATTGAATAGTCAATTTTATTGAAAAAAATATGAGCACGTGGGTGGTGCACATCACTACGTGTAGAAAACATTAAAATTATGCACCTACATTTGTATATATACCTAGCAATTATTATTGAAACTGTTGTAGGTCTTATGAATTTGTTATGAAGATTCATAATATCATATCTCTCAATTTCATATCCCGCACTGCATGTTATGCTTCAAAATTCTGAATTGAATAACTCGTGTGTTCTGAACCATGCAGTTGAAAAGACGACCACGTGTCTACTTGAATATTATTTAGGTTACACGATTACAAGGATAAGCGGGTAAAGAATTTTTTACATCAGAGAAAAAATTAAAACTTTTTTTTCTTTTAGAAAGGAGATTATTAAAGTTCAGCTTCCGACAACGTTTTGATGGATGTTGCTAATAAAAAGAAAGACCTTCATTTTTGTTTAGCATTTTTTCATTTAATCCGACTTTAACATTTCATGATATTTTCAGTCAACACGAAACGGGAAGTCAAAAAGAAGTTTGTGAAATTGACTTTTCACATTTTTTCCCAACCAACACCAACCCTGCGTGTTAATAGAGGCAAGCACGTAACGAAAAACTAAAATATCAAGGGCATTGTTAAAGGGAATATTAACTGGTACAGCATTGTAACCGTCAAATTTATGGTCATTAATAAAAAAAGACCACCTCCAGCACAACTCCTAGCTACATGGTAAATACATACAAAGCAATTATTATTATTTGTCCGAAAATAGTAGTTCCTTGCTATAACCTCAAGCATAAAAACGTGACCAAATATTTTTCCACAAAGTACCTTTAACTGTTATTATTATTACCAAAATATGAGATAGATCAGCAAAAAATATTTATATATATATAATAGGGTGCCATTTCAAGGGTTTCTTTATACACCTTACAATATTGTTCTTTACACGATCTTCTCAAATAATACGTGGACAGAAGCAGGACGTGGTATGACGCGAACAAATAAAAAGAATACAACGGAAAGGGAACCATTTCATAAAATAAAATTCTTTTTGTCGTTTCCAAAAAAAAGATAGAGATAACCACAATAATGGATAGAGCCGATAGAGGTTTATTCAAACAGACTGAATTAGAGTAAATTTTGACTTGTCCTCAAAATGCCTAAATTTGATCATGTAATTTTATTCGAAATTTCAAAAATCCCAATAATATTATTATATACTGTTCCTACTTGTAGCCCAGAAAAGGCCCCAAGCATGCACAACACGCTCGGAAAATTGCAGTGTTGTGAGTGCAGTTCACTCAGTTTAGTTGAGATCAGGTATTCGGGTCGGTCTAAACATTTTGATATGTGCAGTTCTTCTTATCATACTGCCCACATTCAACAATGTTGAATTTTGTTATGGTTGTGTTTTGTGCGTGTTTCCATTTAGTGGCTTGTTGTTTCTACGCTGCAACAACTGAAAACAAAGATATAGAGTAACTCCATTGGAGTTATATGCAAAAAATGACCTAAATGAAATGCGTCACTACCAAAAGATATTTAGGTTATAGAAACAAGCTGCTCGTGTAATCACAATATATATAATATATGTACATTACATTATACAGAAAAATACAAAAGTAAAATTGATTGTTTGAACATGATCACTTCCGCCGGTACATCAGTGACAATGTCCAAAAAAATGTTGATTGCATTAACATCCGTGCAGACAAGAAAAAGTAGTGGAAAGGGAAAGGAAAAACGAATGAAGAAATCTTCATTCCTCTTCAAACACAATACAGCCACACGGTGGCAACACACACAACCATTATTGCTACAAGGACATCCTATTTTATGTACACTACAACGACATATGCACACACTTATTCTGTTGTACACAATAATACTTTCCCTCTACATATTTCAACACAAAGTAATGTAAGTACTATATAAAGTAGCAAAATCACACAAATAAATAGCTCCAGAGGAAGGAAGTGAAAATAGCTGAAGGCGAAAATCATCAAGTAAATAGTAAATTTTGGTAATGACACCAAAGAGCATTCACTTCAAGGGTCAGGGTATACATTACTACGACCACCACATCACACATGAGACTTTTTTCATTATGCTTCCGCTTTTGCGACACTCATTTCACTTTTATTACTTGATCTATATTATGTTGTGTGTTTGCTTTTGCTCTTGATATATGAAGTAGTAGTTGTAATAGTATATTCACGACTGGTTTTCTCCCACAGGAAGCAAGAATCAAAAGTGATAGCAAAAGCTGCACTCGCACACACACACACACACCCCCAGTCCAAAGTTCCATAATACATTGTATGTATACCGTATATTCTCGCTGTGTTCTCAATTTGGATGTTGTGTCGCGTTTTCTCCTTTTATTTGGTGATATTTTATCCATGAGTACTGCAAGCTCACTGACAGTAAAATAGCAACAAAAGGAGCTTCAAGTACTTTATATACCCGTTTAGATGTCTTTATGCAGGCCATGTGCTCCTGTTCACATTATTTTAAAGTAAGCTTTCTCTGTAAAACATGTTCATTATATTTATGTATATACACTGGACACACATTTTAGATTGAATTTCACCAGAGGATTAGATTCGTTCAAACGGGCATGGGAGACCACTTTGTGTGTATATAAAATTTACATATTACTTCCAAAATCTGCTTTATATTGAATAAAAAGGAACAAAAACAAAACAACTACCTATATATAGGTAGTTGAAATAGATGGAATAATGCATGCACAAACACACATAGAGAAAGCAAAAGATAAAGATGTTCATAACAAAAATTTCTTATAACGTACTTTTTTTGGATCATTCTTTTGCATTATTTTGCTCGCGCCAACTTTTTTTGCTTTGTTTTTGTTTGACTTTTCTTATCTCCTCCGTCAAGATAATGGATGGAGGAGAATTTTATTGAATGCCTAAATTTTCATTCTGCAAAGCTCTTCCTAGTCTTACTATTCGGCTACATTACACAATATACCTTAACTCTCAGATTGAAAGAGGATTTAAAAGTTTTGTTTCCTCTTTTCAAAACAAAACTACCCAGTTGGAAGAAAAAAGTGAAAGTAGAAAAGGCAGAGAGAAGAAACAAAAAAGACAGGAGCAACGGCAAAATGAATTCCTCTGGTGTCTGTGTTGCGGTGCGATGCCCTGTGCACTTTCTCTTTTTCTTGTGTACTCTCTTTTGTGAGAGAAATGTGTACAAGCTTCAAAAAAAATCTAAACTTGTGTGTGGTTCAGTTAAGTGTATACACTTTTCAAGCAGTATACATTACTTTTTTTTACATTTTTCATTTCTCCAGAAGTTGTCTGTTTTTGTTACCTGTCTTCGTATTTTTCAATCTTGCTTCTTTCAATCAAAAAGTAAATTCCAAGGAAAATGCATAAGCAATAATAATAATAATAATAATAATACGACAGAAGCATATGGCACGAAATGTAAAAAATATATTTTGTAGCAGTTAAAAAAGGCCTGCTGATACCTACCTGTTTTTCTTTCTCTCGTATTAATGGGGTTTCTATTTTTCTTCATTGAATAGCAGTAAAAATCTGTTCTAGATGTAAGTGAAACCCACCACACCAACCCGTAACAAAGTTATATACCAGAAAGTTTCTTTAAAATTAAACTATTCTACAAGTATAATACAGCTTTATTTCATTACTTATGTTTTTATGTAAAGTACATAATGTGTACTTAAGTATGTATCTATTTAAGTGAAATAAACCTTCAAGGAAACATCAAAAACAAAAAAAAGGAAGGAAATTGTAGAAAAAGAGGAAAGAAGTCGACTACTTGATTTTACGTGTCTGCGTAAAGTAAAAGAAGAATACAAAAAAGGAATTTACTTTCAAAGAAAATTTTGGGTGAAAGATCACGAATTCACGGACATTTTCAAATCCGTATAGAGTGTATAGACAGACAGACAGCTCATTTCAAAGAAACCCGTGTTCGGTTCTTAAACCTTTTTAACCCTAATTTCACCCGCTGGTGAACATTTGAATTTTTTTTTAAGTTGGCGCAAAAGATTTTTTTTAACTGTTGATTTGTTGTACGAATATATACATAGAAGGGTTTGGTTAAATATTCATCGTTCGTCAAAACTTTGGTTAAAAATAAAAATTTGTCGTGTATTTACATCATAAGTACCATCCTCAACATGTTGTCGTGCAAGAAGTAGGAGAATAGTCGAAAAATGTTTTATGTTTTGATTACTAAAACATTCGACTTCGCATATAAGCCAAGGGTTGAAAATTGTGCGTTATGCCAAAGTGTGTTTTAAATTGATATATTTGTGTGTTAGCATTGTGCTTTAAGTATTACCAAAACTTTGTGTTGTTTTCACTGGAAGTATTTTATTCATTCATGTCACCGATTGTTTCCTTTGTAAAGAAAAGCTTACAAGCTTCACTTTTCTAAGCGCTAAAGATCTTCTTTGAATCTCTGACGACGCTTGGTTTTACATTAACCAACTAGCTAAATATGCAGTAGTTTATACTGGGGTGTTAGTGGGGTAATACAAGATCCACCAGCTGCTTACTTATATTTCTACACGTACATTTTCAGAGTATTGCTTGTGGGAAAAGCGTTTTCTTCTGAAATACTGTGCATCTCAAGACAACGAAAAAGAAAAGGTGGGATTCAAGATGGTATAAAAAGAAAGATTAGAAGTATAGGGTCATGATCAAAAGTTTTGGTTCATGACAAGAAACCTCAAGAGAAGAAAAAGCACACGAACATGACAAAAGGTACGCTACGAGGTCGAAACATTATGCGGAGAAAACTGGACAAGGTATTGAAACCCGTCTAATTAAACCAGCAACAAGCCACATTACTGACATTACGAAAGCACAGGGAAATCCCTGAACACCATCCTCGGATGTAGTTTTTTTTATACAGCACAAAATGAAATTTAGTCTCAAGTTTTGGCGTTACATGTTCGACGACGTGTAGTAAAGCATGGGCAAAGGCATAAAAACTAATTTTGTTGTCCAACACGCCAGAGAGGAGACGGGAAATTTTCTTAAACTAATGTACATAGTACGGATGCGTTTTTTATGTGAGTGAATGTACTATACTATTTATGTATACCTGTGTCACTTTCTCCCACCCAAGGTAAGTAAATAGGCGGGTGGCAAATAAGACGACGACGTTTTCATTCTTGAAGCCAAAAACACACACACGCGCGTCCGAATATCAAACAGACGAAGTTGCTCAACCGAGAAATGGAAAGTTTCCTGGTTTCAGAGATGATGATGCTGCTGTATATTCTGTAAGGGCACAGATTTGAGTGGAAAAATGTGGCGCTCATGCACACATACTATCACTTACTTGCTCATAAGGCAGGTTTGCGTGTAATATAAGATTCGCGGAATTTAGTGGCGCGTCTCTAACGGCATGGCTATATATAACTGATAAATCCTAGTAAAAATATGGTTTTTTACTGGATTTTCCCACAAATTTCATTTGTCACATTTATAGTTAATGTGGATTGTTAATACCTACTTGTATAAATACCTACGACATGTATAATATGTTGTATGTGTGTGCTTGTCTAGAAAAAAGTTTTTATTTGATCAACTTTTATTTCCTGTTTATTTAGCTACTCCCCCACAGGCTCAGTATTTTCATGTATGCATGGCCATATAACCTAATAACCAGTTTTCAGCCAGTTGTGTAACGGTATTAAATGTAATCTCCTACGTTTTTACAACCAACACGTGTAAGACGAGGACGGTGGCTAAAATTGAATTGAATAGGAAGTCTGGACTGTTGTTTATGGTGTATCAATGTATATGGCAGAGTCAGTTCATTTATTTCGAGGCCGCCTCGAAATATATGAACTGACTCTGCCTAGAATTGAGGCTCTTCTAATTTTCGACATTTGTCATGAACTTTACAATTTCCATTCGATCTGTGCCATAGACATATGTAAAATGTAGTATTATACGTTGCAGTGGATTCCACTGCAAAACTACTGTCTTCTGTACTTCATGAGCAACCCGTTCCAATCTTAATAAATCTTCAACCTTGGAACTTAATTATAGAAAATATAAACTCTCTACATAAATCAGAGAAACATAATTAAATACGTAGCATAATCATACAATCACACAATTAAAAAATCCCAAAAGAAACCAATGCTTTATGTATATATTGGGTGAAATTGACGTGCAGTCCTTTGTCATCATAAGTCTGGTGCACTATAAAGTTTTAAATGAACTAAAAATCCACAAAAGAAAATACTTCCCACAAAGTTATGTTTTATCTTTGTTGTCCACACTTTTGCTTTTAGCATTTTCTGGAATATTGTCTGGAAAGTTTTTTCTGTTAGAGCTTCTTGTCAGTTGATACCAACATTTCTACATGATTATGATACCTTTTGTCTGTTTTTTTCAATGCATTCAAACTTTTCTATTTATTGTAAATAGTGTTAAATGCAAGCTAGACATCACACCAAAAATCCGAGTTTGAAGTTTTATGATTCGTTGTGTTGTATGAATACATCGAGGTTTAAACACAATGAAAATATATGAAGGACGTATGCACTACTGCTGGATTTATTTTTCTAGAAAGAAATGAAATAAGGTGTGGTGGTGGTGGCTAAAAAATGAATGGAATATCAAAATAGAAAGTTAGCTTAATTTCATCAAACTCGAATGGAATCATCTTTGAAAGAGTTTACTTACAAGTTTATATCAGTCAGTCATCGTGTGCGCTGCAGTAAAACGTGCGTGAGTAGCTTTTTTTCTACGTGAGAATGCTTTCTGTGAGTGTGGGTTTTTTCCGTTGAGATAAGCTGCTATGAAAGTTTCCAGTTTCCTTGTGTGTACCCTTTTATGTGCAATTTGGAATAGATACTC
>JAHZNC010002891.1:0-31017 GCA_027744095.1 Zhuqinia jingwanae
TGCTCACAAAACAATTACAGGTAAATCATTCCTCCAATGTGTATTGTATTTACCGTCGCAATTTTTTTAAATTACTTAAAATAGCAATGGTGTGTTTATGTTTTGCGCAGAATCTGTCCGAAATACAATATTCAAAACCGCCACTGATCACAGTATAGACCGTGCCTGTATGGACTGGTTTAGAACGGCTTTGGATCGAAATGGAGGACGCGACGCAAGAAGAGAATCGAAAAAGAAAGGGGGACTCGGAAAGGACTTATCGTCGCCGAGCCAGGAAGGAGGTCCTTCAACTGCTGCGGGATTGTAATGCTAAATGTACAGACTCAAGCCCTATCGTACTATTACCAGAAACAAATAATCAGCCTTCCACTTCCAGTCAACAAATCTCCAGTGCCGATGTACAGTGTAGCAGTGATAATAGAATAGATAATTTTGAAGAGCCACATTGTAACGGTTCAAGTGACAGTGATAGTGACTTAGAGTGTGTAAAATTAGACACTGGGTTTAAGGATAAAATACGAGGTTGGGCTCTAAAACATAATGTTACACATGCCGCAATATCTGACCTACTTAAACTATTAGACAGCAAATTGACAGACGAGGGTTTACCATTAGACGCTCGCACGTTAAAACTCCTAGGGAGTCAACTGTTAAATCACTTGCAGGGGGGCAATATTTTTATATTGGTATTCAAAATAATTTAGATAATCTATGGCCTAGCTTACACAACATAACGCGAACATCAGGTAACGTTCAAAATGGTAAAATTTCCATGTCAATAGGAATAGATGGGATTCCAATATCCAGAAGCACAAACAAACAATTTTGGCCAATAATAGGGAAGCTAGATTCAAAGAATTTTAAACCTTTTTTAATTGCTTTATTTGAAGGAAACAGTAAACCAAATAATGTGAATGAATTTTTGCACGACTTTATTTGTGAAGCAAAATTACTAATTGAAAATGGAATTGTTAATAGTGGCATACAATTTTCTTTCATGCTCTCTGCAATAATAGCTGATGCTCCAGCCAGGGCATTTTTAAAATGTATTAAGCAATACAATTCGTATTTTGGATGCGAGCGATGCAATATCGAAGGAAGCTGGATAGGTAGAGTAGTTTTAGGAAAGATTGCAGGTTCTAGTCGGTCAAATGCGTCTTTTAAAAATCAAACTCATGAGGAACACCATACAGATTGTTCACCTTTTATGGAGTTGAATATTGGTCTTGTTACCCAGTTTCCGCTCGATTACATGCATTTAGTATGCCTAGGGGTAATGCGGAAATTGCTTTATTTCTGGGTTAAGGGGCCGCTACCTATTCGACTTCCAAGCCGAAGTGTAATGCAAATTAATTCGCGAATTTTAGCTATTTCCCATTGTTTACCTACCGAATTTGTAAGAAAACCATAGGCCAATTTCTGAATTAGATCAGTTTAAGGCCACTGAGTATAGAACTTTCTTGTTGTATACAGGTATAGTGTTACTAGAAAATATAATTGATAAAAAAATATTTTGAACATTTTTTGCTGTTATCATCAGCTATTCACGTACTGCTAAGTAATGTGTCACACAAAATAGAATGGAATAATTTTGCCGCGGAATATGCTACAGAAATTTGTTACGGATTGCGAGCTTTTATATGGTAAACATAGTGTAATTTACAATGTTCATTCCTTGTTACATTTGTCAGACGATAGCATGCTTTACGGTTCATTAAATAATGCCAATGCATTTCCGTACGAAAATTACATGCAGACTTTAAAGCGATTAATCCGTGCGAAAGCGTTAACTATACAACAGCTTTCAAATCGGTGTAATGAACTTAATAATAATTTATCAAATTACAATCACAATACGTGTAAATATTTTTATAATTTAAATAGGTGCTACAAAGTTTTACATAAAGGGATAACTATTGGGACTAATGAGCGTGATAGATGTTTCATAAATAAGAAGAACGACATAATAGTAATATGTAGTATTGACGGAAGAAAATCTAGTGATCCTTCTTTTATGTACAAAAAAGTGATACAAAAAAAATCAGTTAAAGGCTTTCCGGTAAATAGTCATGTGCTATCTATTTATACAATTAATCTTTCTGATACTAATTTAGGTCCTGTATTGAAAGGAAACGCCTCAGACCTGCTAAAAAAATGTGTTGTATTACCACAGTTTTGCTCTTTATTAAATTCATTTGTAATGTATATATGTATACCTATGTCAGAATGCATGAACGAATAAAATAAATTGAATAAATCAATAATCTATTTTGAAGTTTACATCTGTTCATGTATATTGGTTAATAGGATAATTTAACTCGGTATTTAGCATAATATGTATCGGCACTTAAGAGCATAGGCATAGGCATACTGTAGGTTAACAATGTTTATCTTTCGTGTGGCCGACATCGTGCCGCCATCGCTTCGATGTTCTATTTATTGCAATGCCATCTTCGTGCCATTGCAGACCCGATTGTTGGTTTTACGTGTAGTTATTGACGTCTTGCCGCCGGCCAAAAACGATGGCGGTACGACGATTTCGAACTTCATCGGGCTTATACAATGCTGATACATTTTGGTTGACTGGGATATATATACATGTTTTATTATCATTCCTGATTGTCAGCAAAAACTCTGAGCAAGTGAAAGTGTCGAGCAGAAGAAGAAGGCGACAAGGATGAGCCTGTTTATTATTATTATTATTATTACTATTCATTACACACAAAAGAGAAACTCTGAGCAAGTGAAAGTGTCGAGAAGAAGAAGAAGGCGACAAGGATGAGCCTGTTTATTATTATTATTATTATTACTATTCATTACACACAAAAGAGAAAATAAGTGGCAGTGTGTGAGAGTGAGAGCAGCAATCCAAGTTATTTTAGTTTTCGTTATGATGATGATGATGATGAAGCGGCTGCCGCCTTCAATTGAATTGAATCCAATTGAATTCCCTTATCTTCTTCATCATCATCTTCATTACAAAATGGAAGCTTTAAAAAATTTAAATAAACTTGTAGGGTATTTATATCCTGTGTCACGTTATCATCATCATCATGACTCATGACAAGGGAAAGACAGAGACGGGTTACACAAATTGCAAAATATTACGGCTTGTGTTTTGCTGAGAGAGTAGTAGTGGTAATGGAGAGAGAGAGAGGAGAGAGAGAGAGAGAGAGAGGGATTAGGGATTAATGTTGGTTGTTGTATGTGAAATATATATGTCACGGCTAAATGACAGCAGGATATACAGACGTATAGTCTCCATCAGGTATTTACGTGCTCATCATCATCAACATCATTGTCTTGTGTGGAATGAATTATGAGAGCGCAATGTCATGCCATGAACTTCTAAGCGGAGTCTACATACATAGATACTCACATTACTTATATATGCCATCCCAAGAAATATTTCTCAACCCAAAAACACGTAACGATAATGTGAAATAATAATAATGATATATTGCTTATGCATTTATGCTTGACTTTGTGTTTGACTACTTCCCTTGAAGTTCTTGGACAAAAAGATTCCAATATTTTATGGTGTTTTTTTTGAGACACTTGGTAAAAGCAACTTGGCTTTCTTCCTGTCTTGACTCGTAACTTGAGAGAGAGGGATAGATATATAGATAGATGAATAGATATATAGAGAGTGAGAGTGAGAGAGAGAGAGAGAGAGAGAGATACAGACAGAGAGAAAAAGGCTAGTAAATTTGATACAGTTGATATTTGTCTCTCGTTGGTTGTGTAATGTGTGTGGCTGTGTCTACGCCTCTATATATAACCCTGTCCCTCTTCCTTTTAGAAAATTATCAAAACAGATCATTTTTCAACTTTCTTCTTTTTTTTCTTTCACGTACATTACTTCCTTTAAAAATGGATTGGTAGTTACCAGATCATAAATATAAAAAAACAAAAAAAACTTATTTAAAGAAAGCCCCATAGCACTATCCTTTTTCTTCTTATTCCCTCCAAGGAAGCGGAAGAGTGTGCAGGCAGACAGAGAGACACTTTTGTGTGACAGTGGACAGTATAGTTCCCCTCTTGTATCTTGTCCTGCCCTTTTGATGTGGTTTATTATTGAGACAAATTTCCAAAAGAAATAAAGACAAGAGCTTCTTCTACTTTTATTGTAATGGCCACACTTACTATATCTTAATTAAATTTTGTAACAAGTGACGAGTGGTTTTTTTGGAGTGGTTTTTTCCTTTTTTTATATCGTTATTTTATTATCAGTGTCATTTTTTGGAAAGATTTCTTGAAATAAATTAACAGGTAAGTCAAGAAAAAAATGGTGAACATTATTTTAATTAAATTGTTCTCCTTTTAAGTTAATATACTCATTAACATAAAAATAATAAAAATAGAGATACATACGTATGATTTTGAAGTGGAAATATGTATCTGCTGGAAACTTTGACTTCATATCCAAATGACTATATTTGTAAAGGTTTCCAAGTGACTTGTAAATATTCTGAATGCATTTACATATTAAGATAGAGAAAAAAATATCTTACGTATTCGGAAATTTTGAAAGAAGAAGGAAAGTAAAAGAGCAATTTTTTTTCAAAAGCATTTTCTATTGGTTTTCATGTAATACATTTACTGTAGTGACGTGAATGATGATACGTCAGTGAATTTTTTTCTTTTAAATGAAGCCCCATTTATATTTTTGTATACCAAAAGGATAAAAAGTCGAAAATGGAATGGAACGAAAAAAATAGACAGGCAGATAGACAGATAGATATGGATATCGAGAGAGAGAGAGAGAGAGAGAGAGAGAGAGCTATAGAGTCAGAATAGTAGTAGTGCTTGGTGTACTTATCATCCACCATGAAAATGTTGAGGTTGACATTTTAAATTGCCTTTGAAAAGTGGGAAGCAAACTATCCAAAGAAGCTTTCACAGCATTTTCTTCTTCAAACAAAAGGTCTCTCTCTCTCTCTATGTCTCCATCTTTTACTTACACAAGACAAGAGAGAGAAAGAAAGAGAGAGAAGAAACAGAGACATGTGAAGTTCCTGATCGTTTCTGAATTCCTGATTCCCACCACCACTACATCGCATCTCTCAATAAACCGGTTATATATGTAGGTATATATAAACCATTATTGTTATTATAGATATTACGTAGATATACATACATACATACCATACATTTTTTGAAGCATTTTTATTTATTTTATTTAAAACGAATAATATTTACCATTACCATTATTATAAGAAGTATTAGTCTAATATCTGTGTGTATACTACTGTGTGTTACGTCATCATGTGTGACTTTGAAATGTGTATAAAAAAGTATATTTGGACTTTGATGAGCGTATGTCATACATTTACAAACAAACAGCTTCTTCTTCTCCACATTTTTTGTTTTTTGGTGCTCTCACATTTTCCTTTAGTTTTATTGTGAGTGACGTATCCTCATCATACATCCTTTATTTCCTTTTTTGTTGTTAGGTTTGTATATATGTTTTTGCTTTGCTTTGTACCTTGAAAAAAAGCCACTCAGCTTAACAAAAAAACAAAAGAATTTTCAATTTCTTTTCTCGCTATATATTTCCTGTTAAACTTATCATTCTAATAACTCTCTATTTAAATGGTATACATACATGTCAGACCAGAAGAGAGAAAAGCAGAACACATAATAATCTATAATAAAAAAAATCGGTCTAGTAAAGTGGCGGAAGCAAATAAATAAATATATATAACAATATAGGTTTTCTGGATGTTCAGACGTCAGTAAAAATACCTGAAAAGGAGAAAGTATTGAGGGAAAATATTTTTGGTTTCATGTGAGCATCACAAGAAAACTTTCAATGAAAAAAAAAATTCCACAAAGATTAGAATGGATGAATAATGATACTCAAATCCTCAACTGCTTTCGTTGAAAAAAATATAACGTAAAAACTCAGGAAATCAATCATTCTTCTCTCTCTCTCTCTCTCTCTCTCTCAACTCACTCAGACCAAGTGTACCTACTAGTCAAAGTCATACTCGTTTGTGCTTCCTGTGTAGCTATTACTTGGATCAAAAATTTATTATTATTCTTTTTTTGTTAGCTTATTTTTATTTTGAGTTGAACAAACAACACAAATAATAATAAAAAATATTGACAAACAATATTTACAAATTTTTTACAAACTTTTTTTGTACTTTAACCGAAGCCCTTTCATTTTATTTATTAAAAAAGAGGAAAAGAGTAGTAGAAATGATATAGATATAAGTACTACAGTGCTTCTTTGTTTCAACATAAAACCAAACAAAGACATTGAAAATAAGGGAAGGAGAAATTTATCTTCAAAATATTTAGGTACATATGTATCTATACAACAAGCTGATTTTTCCCGTCCCAGAATGTTACAAGAATCTCTAGAGTAATCCTGAGCAGGACTTCAAGTCATCTTTAAAATTCATTTTTCATGTAATTTTGTGGCCCGGTTTTTTTTAGGTACAGCGATTACAGATCAATCTTGAATTCACAATAAAGTTTTGTGGTTAAATAATACCATAATCATGATCACAATGCGAAATTACCCCGAAATACCAATTTTTATGCGAAACGGCCGAAAAGGTTCGTAGTAATTAGTAGCCAACTTAAATACACTAATTATTTGTGGTTGCTTAAAAAACTGTCATATTCAAATATTCATGCAGCAGCAACTCCAATACACTTTCATAGTTCCTTTATAATGTGCAATGATTATGATGATGAAAAATGACGATTGTAGTTCACCATTAGCTCACTACCATAGGATAGATGGTGCGCGAGCTTTTATCTTGTCAAATCGAAAGTAACATGTAAAGAAGATGTGTATATAAAGAGCAATGAAAGAAAGCTGGGCCTCAAAACTAAAAAAAATACCCTTTTCTGGTACACCTTTTTGTTGCTGAGAAAGTGAAAGTTCGTTGCTTAGTTTCTTTGTGTTGTGTACTTAAACTTATGCGTACCATCACCGACACCCCAGTCAAGATGACTAGCAGCAGCATCAGCAGCAGAAGAGCATAATAGATGTGATTGTTAGTGTAAAAATAATGAGTTGAAATTGAGCATTAATTCTGCTGCTGCTGCTATGGTCTGCTTCTGTACATTGTCAACCTGTCCCAAGGTCACATTTTTGGTTTGTTGGGGGAATATAAATACTTGGGACCACTTAAGCACTTTCAATGTTTTATATTTAATTTAAAATGCAAGCCCTAGTATCCTAATAATTATCAAAAAGCCAAGAGTAAAAAAGGGGAAAATTAAAAAATAAATCAGTAAAAATAAAATCTTTTGTAAACCCAAGAACAATCAATTAAGTTCTTGGAATTCAAAAAAAATGTAGTCTTAGTACCGACTGCGGAGTGCAGAGAGAGAGAGAAAAATTTCGTTACAATTTGCAACAACCACTACTGCTATTCCTTTTATTACTGCTTTCACTCTACTAATTTCTGCATACAGCTCGTCAAGAAAATAGAAGGAAAAATAACAAGAAGCCTTTCTCTTTGATCTCCTTATATTTACCTTGTGTTTTTCTCATTAACATGACTTGTTCTTTATTTAGTACAACGAATGCAATTACGCCTAGAAATACGTATTTTATTTTTAAATCCTGGGTAACTTGGGTGGACGCTAAGACCACATGTGCATGTGTTTTGGCCTCAAGTTCCCTACAACAATCATTTCTAAATACTCATTCTGTCGTCTCGTCGTTTATGAGGTAAAAATATTGGTTCATGATCACCATAATATGAATTTTAACATTATCGCAACAGTAAGGCAAAATGGCGGAAAAAGCTAATCACAATTAATTAACTACACAGGTAACTCAATTATTTGACATAACGTAATGTCATGTTTTAAGATCACGATACAATTATATTTTGAGGTAAAACTGCTAAACAATTAGTTAACTGTGATTATAGTTTATAAAATCAGCATAGGTTTACATCTTACGCATAAATTAATGGGGTATTCAAGTATATAACGTCCTATTACATCGGTGGACTTTATAACCATTATGGGGTTCAACATGGACATTCTGTTTAACATGCGATTTAGCATGGGATAATATTAACATAGTGTTGTAGCATTTGTCCGCTTTGCCATAAATGGCTGAAAACAAATTCTATATTTTTTAGGAATATAATAATTTCAAAGAAATTAAATCTCGCGCCGTTTTCCGAAAATGAGTACACCATATACCATGCAATATGAGCAATGGGGCAATCAAATCCATTCCAACGAGACACATTTCATACGTCTACCACTGTCTAAATAAAAAGGGGAAAAAAAAGAAAGAGTAAACACCAAATTTTCCAACAACATGTAGTCTTCGTGGCGCGAGAGACAAAGTATATATGTATGTGTGTGTGTTTAAGGATCAAAAATAGTAAAAATAGCTCGTGTGTAAGTGTGTATGTTTGTGTGTTTCCAAACTGGCAATGGGATCAAGTCGTGTAATATGGCACGCGTTTAAAATTATATGAAAAGCAGCGCTAAAATTCTATGATTTGTCACTCAAACAATGAGATTCAAGAGAGCTTAAGAGTAATAATTTTGATACCCACACAATCGCAGTAATAATGGTAATAAAACTTCTTGCCACCAAATAAACGAAAAGAAATAAAACATACATTTTTTATGTGTATACACGTATCACCACTACAAGTCGGCCGTTTTACTGACTGAAAACCCAACTTCCCGACATGTATTTGATGGAAAAATCCAATTACCAGGCACAAAAAAAATATCAGAATACTCGACTTTTTGCACCCTACCGTAAATTACTGATAATATAATTTATAACTACAAGTTTTGAATTCAATTAGGAGAACATGTAATGCAAAAGGGGAAATTTTGAAGTTAGAATGTTTCGTCCACCGTGCATGGTTGAGCATTATATTGTAATATGCAGTATAACAAAGCCAACAAAAAATCATTCAAAAATTGTCCCAAACTTGTATTTAATTTTAATTTTGATGATTTTTTAACATAGTTTTCAAAACTACTTTGGGTCACATGTAAGATTATAAGATATGTTTCTTCAACGCTTTGCATACCCTCGACATAACTATGGGTCATGTGATTAAGGCAAAAAAAACAAATCAAAGAATTTTTTTTACATTTCAAACCAAGTCTTGTCAGATAGTTAGTTGGCTTCAAGTTACCCAAAAAAAATAATCGCAAAGTTAGTATATCGGCTAACATCTGGATTTGGGTACATACACACAAACATACATACATATCTCTCAAATTGCACAAGTATCATGATCATGATCATCATCATCATCATTCATTTGCAAAAGACACAAGTAAAAACAGTAAAGGGAAAGATTTACTAAGTAAATATTATTTTCATGTAGAGTGGCAAAAAGGGAAAATAAAATAAAAATCTCTGCAGAGAGAGAGAGAGAGAGAGAGAGAGTGGGAAGGGAGGAAAATTGTGCCAGTAACACTATTTCACTAGAAGCAAAAAACACACACACAAACACAAAGCTCAGGGACTAGAGAGAGATCTATAATATTTCTCTCTCTCTCTCTCTGGGCACCGCACAAAATAAAGTGCAATCATGTGTGTGTGTGGGATGCGAAGGGAGAGAGAAGAGAGAATTTATTTGCTTGGCCAAATATATTATGAATCATAGTGCAATATACGTATGCGATGGTGATATGATGAAGTAGCATATATTTTGGCTATGGTGCCTTGTATAAATATATGCGATTTTATTTTTTATGCGTGATAACAGCACACTCATATATACACGCCCAATTTGCCCCAGAAAAAATATACTTACGAGTTAAATAACAACATCCTGTTTGTCTTAACATACAACATATTATGTTTGAGTTATGGTCAAGGTTTGCGTTTTGAAAAAAAAGTTTTAGTGTGCTTATTTTTTTTCTCTATAAATGCGAAGAAAAAAATAAAACATTGTTTTGTTGAGAATAGACACGTGAGTTTTTACTTGTGAACATTTACAACAACCGATGATATATAGTAGAAAAGTTTTGAGCGTCTTTGCAAGAAAACACATGCATTTAAAAAAAACTGTAAGACCTGTAAATACGTAGCTGTGAAGTAGACATCCCGACATATAACTAGTTAGTTGTAATTAGTTAACTGTAATAAAAAACTTATTGCGATTACAAAATGCATTATTATTCTTTATCAGCAGCATGCTTGATTACATATATGTACCAATTTTGGTGCTAATAATCCGACGAATAAAGTTATTTGTAATAATTATTATAATAACTAGTTAACTACAATTAAACAGGCTGAAAATCAATAGGCTACATTTGAAGTAATTTTGATAAGCCGTTTCAAAAGTTATCAGCATGTTTTATTTAAAGGCAAACTTGTCAAAGTCAATACTAGCTATTACACAGCTACGTAATAAGACACAAAAACGTCAAAAAAGGAGAACAAAAGTTGGTTTGAGCATGATTGAAAAGATGATGAAAATGAAATGGTGTTTTAGATGAACTTTCATATGTATTACATAGGTACCTATATTATAGATCATTTTTGTAAGATTGCTTGTTGCTTCTTTGTGACAACTTGAACTGATTTGGGTGATTCATAAGGTCATTATTCATGCTCCCTCAAAATCTGAAAATAAAAAAACAAACATTTATTCAGTTTTTTTTAGAAAAGATGACAAATAAACAAAAAACCAACTCCATTGAAAGACTCTGATGCCAATAAAATAGCAAATTTAAATATAAAATAAAACAATTTAATGAAAAGATACCAATAGTAATAAAATATTTGAAGTCATTTCAAACTTTATTTGTAAATATACCTTGTGTATCAGTTATGCTGTATTGTTTACAAAAGTTCAAATTCTAAAAAAGTATATCGTCCTTCTCAATGTGCTGCAACACAAACAAAAAATGTTGGTATAAAATAATAGGTAGGTAATGTACTACTTATTGTATGCAGATCTCTAGAAAAGAAGTCTACGAAATCACAAATTGATAATAACAAGAGGCAAAACCAAACAAATAAACTGAACCACAAAAATAAGACGTAAAAGGCAAGACGCAAAACAACAACAAAAACAGAAACGTATATTGTTTTGCAACTTAAAGGGATAAGTAATGAGAACTTAACTGGCTTGTCTGGTGCTCCACTCAAATGGAGAAAAAAGGAGAATGTCTAATAATATGATATGCAACAGGAAAAAAAACGGAAGAATAAAATAAGCTTCTAGTATCTCTCGTTTTAGAGTTTAAGGAAGTAGATAGCTTATTTTGTTCACTGACTGTCTCTGTGCATCTGATTGTGAAAAAGGGAGATCTTTCAGCAAACAAACCCAGCGTACCTTCAGTATTACCACCACCACCAAAACAACTGAAAAGAAAAGTGACTAAAAGAGCCAAGAAGGGATCAAGCCAATTCCAAAAAAAAAGTCTGTAATTTTTTTTTATGAAAATCAGTGCTAGAAATTCAAGCTAGTTATATACTATTTTCGTTTCATTTTATCTTGTCCTGATGATGGTTTACAGTTTTGAAACCGAAACGTACGACATTAAAACACGTTAAATATCAAAAATATGTCCTCAAATATCGTTTATTCTCCACATAATTTTTTTTTTTTTTTTTTGAATTTTCTGTGATGGACAACTAAACAAATAGTGTGTATTCTGCATACATGTTACATTTAATATTAGCAACATCAAAGATTTTGGTTTGATATGATTGTCAATTTTAGTAAAAAAAACATTTATTTTACAATGGTGAATCCTTCAAGTTAAACTGCGGACGGACTGACACACAGAAAATACAATAAAGTAGTATGGCTTACGTTACTTGCTATAAAATTGAAAGTATGAAAAGTTTAAAAGCTTTTCTACTTTTGTACACACACAAAGACCACCAGTTTCCAAAAAGCACCACAGAACTACACTCACTAAAAAGGACTATACGTACATAAAGTTTAGTGGAATATGAGTTTTACTTTACCAATACACAAAAATTAAATCCATATTTCCGGCAGCAGGAAAACTACCAACAATGGTGAAGTATATGCATGCTAAAAAATAATCTACGTAATAATAATGTGCATATGCTGAGATTGGTAAATATGAATACTGGAACAAAACAACAACAAAAGGAAATAAGCTCTGAATGCAA
The DNA here is from genome assembly GCA_027744095.1 of Zhuqinia jingwanae. Taxonomy (NCBI): domain Eukaryota; kingdom Metazoa; phylum Arthropoda; class Collembola; order Entomobryomorpha; family Paronellidae; genus Zhuqinia; species Zhuqinia jingwanae. Next base: position 12,122 of record JAHZNC010002891.1, read on the forward strand.
CTATATACTCTCCATAGCTTTTGACTTTTTTTTGTCTATTTACCATGGGAGATTAAAAGAGGACAAAAAGCAATTGAACTGACTTGTCTGACTTTTTTTTTGTCTGAGCTGAACCCTGATGTAACTCTGTGCGTATCGATTTTGTTTGCTAGAGAGAGAGAGAGCGGGGCAAATTGAAAGATGCTGCTGCTACTCCATAAAACACACATTAAACTTATTATTTAGCATGTAAGCAAAATGCTTAATTGGAACATATTTCCATTAACTCGTCTCCATGTACATTAGCATCAGAATGTGTGTGTTTTGTGTTGTGTGTGCTACTACTTCATTTTACAACTTTACAATGCACTCATTATCATTTTATTAGTGATGTTAAATAACATCAGTTGTGGTAATAAAATGCAGTAAAAGGTTATAAAAGTAGCAGCAAGTTAAAAGCCGTGAGTGTACATCATTAAAAGCTATGGGGTTTAGTCCTATTTACTTAGGCACAAGTATAAGTAGCTAGGCTCATAAGCAAGTAGTAAAATACCAATATAAATAGGTATATTCTTTCTTCCTTTTTTTGAGGGGCTTGTTTATCTTTTGGATTTGTTTTCACCGTCAGAGATTCAAATGGATTTTGTTTAAATTCAACTTCAAAAGATATCCAAAAACAACACAAACACACATACATATACTAAATGTACATATTTCTAATATTGTGTGTGTAGTACTCTGAGTGCGTGCAAAAGACAAGAGGTTTTGTTTTCATAAAATGAAAGCAGCTTGCACAACTCTACTATTGACTAGATCATTGTCTCTCTTTCTCTCTCTCTCTCTCTCTCTTGTTGGCTATACGGTTTTGCTTCTCATACGTATTTTTTTGGCACACACAAAAAAGAAGAAGAGAGTAAAAAAGAAATGGAATATAAAAGGAGAAAAAAATAAAAAGATAAAATGTTATAATAACATGCGATGCGATCACAGAGGTACACACAGACACACACAAACAAAGCAGCAGATCAACTAATATTACAACAACTACTAGTACTGCTCCTCCTAAACTACAACAAAACTAGACGGTCAATAGATTGTGCAAGTAAGTATAAAAACCGCGCGTGTATATATATATGTGTGTGTGTGTGTGTGCACTAAGGTAGAAAACATAATTGCATCATCGTCATAGTCATCAACATCATCATCCTTATGTATTTTGCATTGAATTTTTTGTGTGTGTGTGTGATGTGATGGGAATGGCGGAAGGAAGGGGAGAAATGTTTACCCCGACCACCGACCCAGCCTATAATTCATCATGCCTTTCTATTGCAATCATTATGTTATGGGTTTTTTTTGGTGGGAATTGTCCCTATAAAATGTTTTGTCATATTTGTTGGGTCGGTGTGCATGCATGCATATATGTATGTGTGTGTTTCTATAGGTATAAAAAACATTAAATGGTTAAATAATTGTGTAACTAGACAAGAAGAGGAGCACATGCACATGTTTGTGCATTAGGGGCCATTCAAATATTACGTAACTTTAGGCTAAAACAAAAATGCGTGACATTGTGGGGAAGTGGGTAGTGGGGTGTTTTTTGTGACATTACATATTATTTGAATGATTCAGAGATATTATTCCGAGATCATGTATTGAATCCCGTCGCATAAAACTCTACGATTGATCCCTCTGTTTCTCTCTCTCTCACACACACTGTCTGTTGTTTTTTTGTAGAACAAAGCATATTTTTATTATTTAATATGCTGAGCTGAGCTGAAAGAGGGAGAGAAAAGCAGGAGTTTATGTTATTATTGCCATGTTGTTGGTGAAAGTAGGAGCGACGAGCATTCAAATATTATTATGATGAGAGGAAAACAAAAAGTACGAGGACACGAAGTCCCTTCCTATGTAGATTTACAGACTCAGTGCTTGTTTGCCGCATTTTGCATGCTTTTGTTGTTACGTTTTGTCTAATGTCTGAGAATTAAGTGAAAGAGATGTATATATATATATATTCAGAGAGATGCTTTTTGCTTTCATCCATTTTGCAAAGATCGTGAAAGATTATAGAATTATTCAAAAGCGGAGTTTTTCCTGGAGTTGTTGTTTTGAAGAGAAAGGGAAACGTGACGTTACATGATTACTACTGCTATTACATATAATACACATTTTGTGTACAGGAAAGGAGAAAGTCGGATAGTGTACGGGACTGAGTGACTGACTGAGTGAATGAGTACGTTTAAGTTCGAAAGAGAAAAGGGAGCAGAAGTATGAGAGAGAGAGAGAGAGAGAGAGAGAGAGTAGACAGAAAGACAGAAAAAGAAAGGAAGAGAGAGAGAAGTGGTGGTAAAAGCTGACGCAAGAATAATATTGTAAAATAATATTAGTAAGGTGGTGGTAGTGGTAGTGGATGGATGGATGTGATAGGGGGCATTCTATATAGGAAGGAGGTGGGCATGTAAATAGGTATATATAAGAAGACTATGCCGAATATTGTGTGTGTGTGTGTGTGTGTGGATGAATATCCATCCCAGTGTACACATATGTCAGACCCTGAGTGAAATTCACTTTGCATTTTTCCATTTGCAGAGCTCTCGAGAGGATGGTCACGGGGATGGATGCCCAGGACCTCCAGGAACACCAGTCCACCACCACCACAGTGCACAGATGCCAGGAGTCCCACCTGCTACGCCGCAGCAGACCGGCTTTTACACAGTGCCACCAGTACCACCAGTACCACCACCACCAAAAGTACCACCAGTACCACCACCACCGAAAGTACCACCAGTACCACCACCACCAAAAGTACCACCAGTACCACCTGCCAGAAGACTACTGGCAGGAGTTGGAGCGGGAGCAGCAGCAGCAGCAGCAGTTCATTCAGATAGTTATTCTTCTTCGTCTTGTGGAACCTGTGATATTGTTAGTCTTGTCTCTCCAACCGTCACTGTTGGTGGTGGTGGGACGAGGACGACGGATACAACAACGACTGGTGGTGTTGGTGTTGGGAATGTGACAAGGGCACAAACACCTACCAATCTGGCGACGGTCCCAGGTACATTTTCTTCTTCCGCCGCTGCTGCTGCCTCTGTTGACAAGATTAAGTCTCCGAAATCGGTTACACCACCACCACCTCTGCCTCCATTATCTCCTTGTCTGCCACCCGCACCACCGGAACCTGAGCTTTTATCTCCAAGAGTACTCACCGCATCTGTGTCCCACTTATCTCTACAGTCCAGTCGGCATAACAGGTAATCAGGAAAATATACAACAAAAAATATTATACAAAAAATATACCTTCCTCTTTTTTCTCTAAATTAGTCTACTCCTGCTCTATCTATATATATTCCCTCATTTTTAAGTGTTCGCTGTTCCTTTCATATAATATAATTGTTATAGTGTAACCATTGCGATCATCCTACCTACTTCTTAGTTTTTTATTCTTTCTTAAAAATCAAACCAAATATCATTCTTTTCTCCCAATCCCATCCTTGTTTCTCTGCCTATTACGAAGAAAAAAATCCTAATTTTTTTTCCAGGTGTAAATTTAGTTCCTTAAAAAAACTGTTCCCATTCACCCCATGCACCAAACCAGTCTGCAGCTTTGCTTTCATTTAAAAAATAATAATATACATACTATTTCTATTCTTTTTTACTATTATCAATTAGATTATTTCTTAGAAAAGAAAAAACTGAACTACGTAAAAAAATGTATTCTAAAGTCTTTTTTTTTCGCTAAAAATTAAGCAGCAGCACTTGCTATAAAAAAATCTTGCGTTATACAAAAATATTGACAGCAAAAAAAGCCATTCTTTTATAAATAGTTTTAAGCTTTGTTTCCCTGTTTTGTTTTTAAATACATTTCTTTTCTTCGGTCGCATACACACCCCTCAGCTCTTTGAATTCAGTGCATTTACTCGCTGCGCTCTTTTTCTCTCTCTCTCACACACTTTTTTTTATTCATGTTGATTACAATAGTAATCGCGTAAATACATTCGCCTCGTCGAATGACACAAAGCGAGCGCGTGTAATTTGAGCAGTGTTTTAGCATATTTTTTTCTGTTTTATAAACTTTATGCGTGGAAGATAGGTATACACAGGAAAGTAATTTGATCCGATCATAGTACTAGTAGTGGCGACGATGAAGATGATGATGATGGTGGTGGTGCTATTTGCCGTTGGAGCCGAAGAGTGAAAATGTTCACCAAAGTTCCCCAAGCAAGAAAAGCTCGAATTTCTACACCAAAACAAAAAACAAAAAAAAAATAGGTTGAAAATCTCCTGTTTCAGAAGGACGACTAGAATAAATACAAATCATATAGGTATTTGGATTGTCTTCCGGGATTTACATTTCATTAGAATTTAACACAAGTTTAAAGAGATAGAGAAAGAGAGATGGATTATGTAGACATCCGTTTGAAGGTATATTGCATTCTCTCTTGTGTTTGTATTCATTTATTTGTAGTGGAAAAAATGTCGATTTTTAGTCTTTTTAGGTAGGTTACGAAAGTAAATCAGTTGATCTATAAAAAAAATTAAAGGTTTATTCGTGTCACAAAATCCACGGTAAAAGGTTCATCATCATTTTTTTTTACAAAAAATGCTGATTTCCCTTTGATAATTTTTGTCCCAATATGGACGTAAAAGGTGGTCAATGCAACAACAAAAAACATTTGTAAATAAAGTGGACTCATAAATCGTCATATGAACTTGTATGTGTGTGTGTGTGCGTGTGTACAGCTGTTACTTTATCAACAGTTTTTAACGAATTGTAAGAAATGCACTAGGAAGTGGTGGTTTAAGGAAATTAGGGAACTACCTAAATGCTCCGAGTTTGTTTGATTCAATTGAGTATATAAAGCACCTCAAACTACTTTGGAGGTAGTAGCAGTGGGAAACCGGAAATGAAATAAAAAGCACGAGAAATTTCGTGAAGAGCAACTAATAAATCGGCCCAGCAGACTAAACTTATTACACGCAAAATGGGATTACGTGTGAATTCAAATCAAAGGAGTTGATCTGGCATGAAACCGCACAGTTTCTAACTTATCATCATCATCATCATCATCATCCTTCTCTTTTACTTCAAAGTCTATACACAATTCCGCTCCTGTCATAAAGTGTTGGTTTAAAGGAAATGAGAATATATTTTGAAGGAAATATATATATGTACATACGTACATAATATTTATTATACATAAGTACTTGCACGACTTTATTAAATTGCAATCGGAATGAGATAATATTAATACACACATACTTAACATAATAATAATAAGAATATATGCCTGATATAAATTCAGTAGTTGATATACTGCGGTTTATCTTCATCTCATCAAATCTCTCTCTCTCTCTCTCTCCAACGTCTTTCAAGAAACACACCTTGCAATAAATTATGTAGCTACTACACATTATAGTGAGTTTTCCCACGTAATTTATTTCGGTGGATCTTCTCTCTCTCTCTCTCTCTCGCCCTGAAAAACATTGAGTATGTTAACCTGAAATGAATCACCTTTCAAATATTATAAACGATGGAAAATTACAAAGATTTTAATTGTCTCTTGAGATACTTATTCTGGTCAGGAAACATTTGCATGTATTAAGTATGTTGACTAAAGTAGCAAAAGAAATACTCCATAATTTTTTGAAAATGCTTGTCATGCTGTCGTCCATGTCCGTCTAGTTTGCTGTTCAGTATATACAAATGTGTACATTTATTTTCATGCCGCAAATTTTTTACACTTTCTTGCCCAGTAAGTCTAAGTGAAGAAAAAACTGATTTTTTAAATCAATTTGTGGAAAGCGAGTGAAAAACCTTGTGTGTAAACAAGTATAGTTTGCATATGTATCTGATAATCATCTTAAAATTCGTATGCATCATCACACACACACACACACACACACCTCCTCGAGCTATGATAATGATACTGATATTAAAATAAAACGCGCCAAAAGTCAGTTGAAAATTATCCCGAAAGAAAGAATAGTATTCTTCTTCTTCTTCTTTTTCACTTTTATGTGTTTAAAACTTCACACTTTGTGAAACATAAGACATTATTTAAAAAAAAAAAAAAAAAGATGTTTTTTGTGTGTGTGTGTGAATGTCCAGGTTAAACTGCGAATTAGCTGAGAAGAGCATAAAAAAGAATGCTCTTTCTCTCTCTCTCTCTCTTGCTGACTTCTTTTTCCTTGTGCTTGTATTAAATATTCTTTATATATTCTTCCATTCATTGGGAATGTGATACATTTACATTCCCTCTACATTGTTCTTACAAATGATTACTTGGAAACCATAAAGAGACGTGTTATGGGAAATGTTAACTTTTATACCGACGATTCTCTCTTTCGGTTATTTTTTTTCTCTTTCCCTCTCTCCCATTTTTTTCTTTCAAGTAAAAATGAAGGTTGGAAAAGAAGCCAAAAAACAAAACAACCAAACACAAAACCAAGCCAAGACGGCAAGAAAGAAAAACTTTGTACTTTTTCATTACGCCATTTACAAAGTAATTATGAGTGCTTAAGAAACCTTTTTCTCTTCCAAAGAAGAAAAGAAAACACATGATCACAGCTTTTTTCGAATGTCGTGCATTGCATTATTTCCCATCTATATACATTCATTTGGGTACATAATACATGTGTATGCTATTAAGCACATACTCCTTTTCCCTCTTTCTCAAACAATCACATTGAAAAAGTAATTTGCATGGCGAGTCAGGTTCTTCTTCTTCTTTTTTTGCTCTGCAGACTTTTGACAACTTAAACTTGCGTTTTAAAAAACAAGTCTCGATGCTCTTAGTTTAAATCCGTACCATTTGCTTCTTCTTGTCTTACTTTTTTGGCCACGAGGAATTCAGACTGAGGGAGAGGGAGAGAGAGAAAGAGAGAGAAAGAAAAAGAAAGAGAGAAAGAAAATGGTTTATAAAAAATGCACTTTGTTTTCAAGCTCCGTTTGGCTACATTTACATCCAATCCACCACATTGCCACCTGACCAAAACCATCAGTTCATTTACTTGCATTTAGATGTTCCATTATTATTTTTTACTCGTCCCAGGTACAACAACAACAACAACATGTATACATTTTAGTACCAAAAAACAGTTTACTTTTTGGGGATATTAAAAAAACGGTGTGGTTATGTGTGTGTGTGTGTTTGTGTGAAAGATGCAACCCCGTTCTTTTCACTCCTTTTATATCGTTTATCTCGTCATTTTTACTTTAGCTCAACTTCCCATTCTTCTCCATTTTCTCTCAACAAATCCTCTCTTCTTAAGCTGTACAGACGTCTGCGTCTCAGTCTGCTTTTACCTTCTTTATTTTTAGCTTGGGTGGTTGAGGCACACCCGGAACATCTCTGACAGACAGTGTGTGTGAGAGAGAGAGAGACTTTAAGTCTGCCTCTGTGTGAGAAATAGAGAAAGACAATAGAACTTTGTTTCCTTCAGGAAAAAATATACAGTGCCTCTGCATCAGCAACATATACTTTTCCTTTCACCTTTCCTCTCTCTCTCTCTCTCGCTCTCTCTCTCTTAAACAAATCCATTATATTCCATCTCGCCACATCACAATGTGTGTATCAAAAAGAAAGAGAGAAAGTTTGTGTGTAAATCGACAAGGTATATTATGTTTTGCGTCTTCCTGTGTGTGACTGTGAAATGATTACGGTTCGTATTTTTACCTACTTTTCCCTTCAAATTCGTATCTTTTCAAAGGAGGAGGATTTAAGAACAGCTTTATAAAGTACAAAAAAAAACCAGAGCAGGAAACAAAGAGCGAGTAAAAACTACCTTCTTTTTTGTCTTTAATTTTGTCGCTTGATAAGCCAGCTGGCTGCTATTTAAGACAAAAATACGTAGCATATTTCTTTTTTTTAGGAGCATTCAACATTGATTTTCTACCGACTTTGATTTATCAGTGTAATATTTCAGTTGAGTACACGATACAGAAAAGATTATAAATCAGACTCTATCGAGACCTAAAAATAAGCCAGTCCTTTTTTTAGACTGCTCCATACTTTATTCCAAACATTATCCTACACCTTATTCCCGCTTAAATTTTTTTTTTTTTGCATCTTTAGATAAAATATTTCTATTACACACGCCGATGTATTAAAGTGTTTATTTTGTGTGTATTATTATTCCTTGCTTTTTCATCAAATGTAATTGCGCCGCGCTATTCTTGCAATACAATGAACATTGCTATAACAAAATATATAAATGTATAATAATAATAATTTGCGATATAAAATTATTAACTACAATATAATACTAACTGCTATAAGTAAAATAATATATTATCAAGTATTTTATTGCTGCAGCTAAATTATATATACCGCGTGCGTGCGAAATTATTTTTTCCACGTTTTATATTTCATATCTAAAAATAAATGCTTTCAAATTATTTTTTTCTCTCTGTAGATTCCATTCAGGCAGTTATGCATTTCATCGGTAAGCCTATAAAAACATTTAAAATAAATATATCATTTTCTTAAATTTTTTTTTGTGCAATGAAATTCACCAAACCAATCCGGAATAGGTATATACAACTACCACACACAAATGTTCTACTAACACAACTATATTCATGGTGAAATATAATATACATAAAAATACAACGCAATCTGCAATTTCATCATATACTTTTGATTGTGGATCCATCATTAATTTATTTAGTGTTACATAATAATATATTACCTAATCTGACCACCCAAGTCTGATAAAATGACTGATGAAATTTTTTTCTTCTTTCTCTTCTTCTTCTTGTTGTCTGTGTGTTCCTGTTCCCTCATATAAAAAAAACCTTCTCACTTCTCTCTCTCTCTCTTGCGTGTCTTCTTGTTTTTGTCTGCCCTGCCCCTGTACGCCCATTAAAAACCCAAATATATATTCCTCAGTCGCCATCCACAAAACAAAACAAACAAACAAAATAGACGGAAGAAGAAGCAGGAGCGTTCTATCAAAAAGTAAATGAAATATAATACAATACACCATTTTTATTATTATTTCAGAATACAACAAGAATATATGCATATAATATAATATATACAACCTATATATTGAATATTATATCTATATTTTGTAACTAACCAATTGAAACATACCTTTTTATTGTTATCGTAGAATGTGACGTTATCCAAACAAAAGTAAACTAAAACCAATATATTTTTTTAATATATCGCAACAGACACATTACTACTACAACTACTACAACTACTACTACTACTACTACCACTACTGGTATCACCATCAGTTTATAAACCCAATGAACTACCAATGATGGACCATATACTATAAATACTAATTCAATTATTTTTCCTAAACGTTATACTCTTCCTAGCTGTCTACTTACAACATATCTATAGTCTAGTCGATCGTAAACATCTTGTGCGTGGTTGTTCTACAAAATAACGAGGATATGTATTTTTCCACAAATAAATACTACTTTTTTTCGACAAAAAAAAATATATTGCATTCAGTACACAACGTAGATAGTTGATAGTGATGCTATATATTTGTTTATTATTATTATAATTATTTATTCACAATTGCATTATGATTACCTATTATTATTATAAGAATCGCATGCATCATCTTCTTTGGATCGATATTTAAAAAATGTATTGTAGCTATGTCGTATTTATTGTTGCTAATATTCTGTACAATATACATAGTATCTGCTCTCTCTCTCTCTCTCTCTCTCTCTCTACGCTAAAGGGGGTAAAACGTGTGTAAAATATATTTATGATACCTCTGTATTTTATGCATGAATACATTTTATGGTCAAATGATAAGCAAAACTTGTGGCCTTTCCGCAGATATTAGTTCCTGTTACTATATATGTTTTTAAAAAAACGATGCACCCAAAACGCAATATTACACCTTATTTATCTTTCTCAATAGTAGTAGTAAAATTAATAATAATAATAATAATAATATGAGAATCAATAGAGATATTGTAGTGAATGCACCTTTTTTTGGTAGATGAGTAGTTATTGTAGTTTCAGTTGGATGTAATATGGTAGTATAGCACTTTGTGCATGCTTCTTTCTCATCCCCACACATGGGACAAAACTGAAAAAATTATTAATTACTGCATTATTTGCATTTGCATAAATTACTATTATCCTTCCTCTTAAGGAAATATCCCTCTGGATTTATTTTATTTTATTTTTTATCGTTTTTTACCCTTGTGTAGGTGTGTTTTATTTTTATTTGTCTCTCTCTCTCTCTCTCTCTGATAATAATCATTAGTATTATTATTATTTAAATAAAAGTAATATTTGATTGATGATGGTAACATGATAATAAGGAGACAAAAAATATATATACTGAAATGAAGACATTCCAATTATGTCTACACAAAAATCTTCATACTTAAAACATAATAGTAATAATAGTAATAATAATAATATACATTATTGTGTTTGTGTTGTTGTCAGGGGAATGATCAAAATGGTTCAAGTTTATATGTGTCCCGATTCGGATAATGTCTTCTTCTTTTTAAATATATATTTTTTTAGAGTGTCATGGTGTATATTGTTGTTTGTTACTTTGTCATGCATTTTAAATTAAATCCTGTTTGTGTTGTTGTTCTATTCATATAAAAAAATCAACCCCTGTTTCGTACAAGTCCATTCTTGAGAGTTGTTCTGATGATCTGAGTACTTTTTTTTCTGTTATGGTTGATAGTACTTATAGTAATTACCCCTTCTATAGTACTCTCTTTCCATCTGTGTTATACAATTTAAAAAAAAATGAACAATAATTCATTAAAATACTATCGTAATGGTAAAATATACATGTATATATATATATATATATAAGCAGATGACATCATGTAGCCAACGTACTAGCAAACTTGTAAAAAGTATTATGATTAAATTTTAAATACAACACAGTTAATGCACACAACGTAGCCTACTACATTGACATAAAATTTAATACACAGCTATAAAATAATAATAATAATAATAATAATCAATTGAAGGAGTAGTGCGGGCATCAACCTATTGCGGTTGGTGTGTAGCTCTATAGATAGGTACTTTGTTATCAAGTTTTTTTTACACGCAGAGCATAATATTGTTTTGTTTCGTTTTTTTTGTTCTTTTGTCCATTTTTTTCTCAAAAAAAATCATTTCCTTGTTTTTGTTTTCCGATCTTGACGTTTCCTTATGAACTACCACAACAAAAAGAAACAAAGATAGGCGAGTTCCTTTAAAATATTACGTGCTTTAAAAAAAACCCCAGCACCATATATTTAGGAGTCCTATAATAAGACTCACTTTTTCTCATTCATTCCTATGTTTCATTTCTGTCTAGTTTGGTGGTGATGATGTACTGCTTATTAGTGAGATTATGAGAATACGTGGTAAGATGACACTGAGCTATCTCTTGTTTGTGGTTGTCGTGGGGGTGGTGTATGTATGATATTACCTGGAATTAGTTTATATGGATAGGTATACATATATGTATGTAGCTACATAAGTAAACTTAGCTGGAAAGAAATCTCCTTGTTTTCTGCAAGTAATCACGAAAATATATACCTATATCAAGTTTAGTTAACTTTCTTTCTGAATTCTTATTGTTGTCGAGTCGAGTCCTATATATTCCTATCGAATGTAAAAAAAAGAAAGGAGGAAAGGAAAACTTTTACAACCATTTTCCAATCTCTTTTGTGCTTCTGTTTCTCCAGGAGGATTTTTCTTCTTCTTCTTCTTCTTCTCATCAAGTTAACAAGTCATTGTGCTCGAGTCAACTTTTTTTTTCTTCTTCTTCTTCTTCTCTGCTTTCATAATATTATCACCCTTATATTTGTATAAAAGCTAATACTTAATGTTTATGTCTGGGTACAGGGTGACTAAATAAACCATTGTTCTTACTCAATATTGTCAGCGTATCAGAAATGAAAGCCTTTTTGGGTTTAGTTCCTCTGATTTGCTTGACATTCTCCCACCAACTCACATTGTCGTTCTTACAACAGTCAGATAAGCCTATTTGTTTCAATTTGGCAGGGTATTAGTCAGCTAACATGTTATCAGCACCTTTGTGATTGTCATATAGTTATGTTTTCAATAGATGAATTCCTTACAACAACACAACATACAAAAAGAAGACATAATATTATACAGTATACTACACACATACATGTAAATACTCAGCTGCATTTTCTTACACGAATAAGAATAATAATAATAATAATAGTGATTGGAATATTGGAACACATTTCCAAACTCTCACAGTTACTGAAGAATGAAGGACAAGGGGAAATAGGAAAGTAGCTCCAAATTTCCTACAGAGGAAAAAATAATAATAATGCTCTTTAATCATTTGTTTGATAACATGGAATTTGAATAGCTAACAATATATTAATTGTGGTGATAGCTAATCTTGGGAATGTACACATTGAAAATAATTGATCATGGTTTTTTTTTTGAAAAAAATGATTTTGTATTTATCTTCATCAAGTTTAACAACACTGTCTACTTACACATAATAATAATTAAAAAAAAAATAATGTTAATAATAAATTAATTACAATTGTAACATTTGTTTTTTTAAACTTGAATATTTGTCATTCTAATGCATTCTTTCTGATTGACAGTGTCGCTTCGTCGCTGAGCGATCTAAGCTACGACGCAGCAATCTTGGAACGTGCCATCCGCACCAATGACGTTTCCCGCGTGAAAAAGTGTTTTGAAAAACATCGAAACCGTTTTCAGGTAATCTTTCTTAAATCATAAAAAAAATGAATTTTATACAAAATTGTTTTTTTTGAAGGATAGGAAACTCGATTTCATGACTTAATTGGGTCACGGTTGTTTGCAGGTGTGTGTGTGTGTAGGTGTAAATTGTTTAAATATGTATCTGGCCTCACCTGTCGAGAGATCACAAACTTATTTTCTTCTCTCTCGTCTCCTTTTCTCTACACTTTTATTTTAATTGACTTGATTAAATTACTGCTTTAACTAAAAAATAAATAAGAACTTGTTCTACGCTTTATTATGAGACCACTATCCCATATTGTATTATTGGGTACCCAATGCCCATTTGATTTTAACCCTTTAACCTTCACTTTTGTATACTAACATCACCACAATATCTTGAAAATTTTGGTTCCGACCTACCAACCCTTTTCATACCTCCTTTCATTAAGATTAATTACTTCATCGATCTCTCCAAACTTCAAAAAAACAAACATTTATGGTGTATTTCCAAAACCATTAGAGTTTATTACAAATTACAACAATTGTTTTTTTCTTCTTCTTCTTCCTTTTGATGGAAGAAACCTGATAAACTACGTGCTTTGTTTGAAAGAGAGAAGTAAAAAGAGATGACAATGAAAACCCGGGTAATTTGTTTATGAATGATTTAGTTTTTTTTAACACTTTTTTCGAATGCAGCGTAGAAAGCAAGGGAAAATATTTAGAAAAAAAACCTATTTTCAGGAATGACACGGTTTTTTAAAAGTCTCTACTCGGCATATATATAGTAACGTATACATATATTCAATTATTCACAAAATGAAGGTAACAAAAAATACGAAGCTTTTTGAAAAGGTAACAAAAAAAGAAGAGTTTTTTATGTGGAGATAGAAAGTCGCTCCGCACACACACACACACAAAATGCGTACGAACCAAAAAAAGGGCAAGAAATTCTCTTTTACCGATCTTTTGCATCCGTAGTCAACTTCGGTCACGTCACCCTTTAAATATGTATATTATTCTGTTCATCAATCTACTATCCATTCCAGTCTATCAAAAGGAGGAGGACAATGGTTTTGGCGAGATGGGAGGAGTGGTAGAAAAATAAAATAAAATAGGCTTTCGTGACAACGACAACTGTAGCAGTGTTTCTTGATGTTGTTGTTGTTGTTGTTGTTGCAATGGATGATTGTGTGGAACGAGCTGAATTCTTAAGTAGAAACAAAAAGGAAGAAGAAGGAAAAAACTCGCTATCATATACAGCAACATGATGATGATGATCACTGATCACACTATTCAATTTCAATACACGACGACAAAGATAGAAAAAAAAGGGATTTTTTTTTCTTGCTGGGATCTTAAACTTGAATTCAATTTTCATCTCTCCGCACACACCTTTTAAATTTTCCTTTTGTCAATATGTAAAACCCTTTCTTTCTATTTAAATGACAGATTGTGGAAAAAGTACAACCAAACAGTGACGACGACTCTGGACCATCATCTCATCATCACATTAACAAAACATCTGCTTCAGCTTGTGGACAAAATGGGGGCGGTGCTAGCACAAGTTTTGCTACCAGTTGTACAGCAGGTACTTCACAAGGAGGTGCTTGTTCTCAGAATGCAGGCTCCTCTTCACAACAAGCCAAACAAAGGTGAGTACAAATGTATACATGCATAAATGTACAATTCAAAGAAATCCTACACCAAATTTTTTGATTATAATTTTGTGAGTGAAAACTACAGAATGAAATGATAAAAGTTGCAAATCTTAAGAGACATTGACTTGAAATGTTTTAGGCGCAAAGTAGCTACTCACATATTCAAATAATAATAATAATAATATATGTGTATATTTAATGAAAATCAGGCCATAAGTCAGTCAGTCAAGTCAGAAGTCAGGAGATGGTAAATGACAGGTGAGGTGGTGGGTAGATAGCGCCAGCATAACCAATAGCATACCTCTACTACTACTAAAGTATGCAGAACAACAAGGAATAATATTACTTTGTTTACGCAAGCATAGTTCTTCAAGTTATTATTTATTTATTTGTTATTTAGGTGAAATGCCTGGGAACAGTCAGGTCTTTTCTCTAGGGGGAAACTGGTCGTTTATATACCAGAGAGTTGAGTTGACAGATATCCTCCTTTAAAAAGCACGTGCCAGGGAGAGAAAGAGATACAGAGCACATCCCTTTATAAGCAGTCACGTCTCATAATGATCATCATCAGGAGGAGCACAATAGCAGTACTAGTATCTTGACTTTTTGGCCAAAAACTCAATTACTCTAATTACTTTTCTAAAGAAACAGGAAAATTCATAAGAAGAAGAATGGGATGATGATGATGATGAGCAATTATTATTAATAAACATTATCAATCATAATGATAGCCAAGAAGTGTAGTAGCACAGTAAGTAGTAAAATAAGTTTGTTACACATTGAGATGCATAGCTTATTTTGCAGTTTAAAAAAAAGTTGTTAAGTCAATTGAAGTCACTGCGCCAAAAGAGAGACTGCGCCACTACACTGCCTTTGTGAGAGAGTGTGTGTGTGTGTGTGTGTGTGTGTTTTTGGTGAAGGGATGTTTTTGGGGGAATGTGAGATATAAGGTAAACGTATAAAAAGATTAGACGAGAGAGGAGGATAGAGAACTAGATGGATTTTACTTATTCAAAACGATTTGTTAGTATTCACATGGCCATTCAAAGGTTTATATACAATTGATATATCATACGAATAGATAAGCAATCCCCCCCCAGTTTTTTTTACAAGCCTAAGAAGCCAATGTTGTTGACTCTGTGTCAATGGAAATGTAAAATGTTACGTACAATTGGTTTTGATCACAATTTTGTTTTTCAATCAGCATGTCGCATGTCGTACTTGCTGATATAGTTTTTTTTTTCGACACGGCTGATAGTGAGTGCCCTTTTGAATGAGTACAAATAAAGCCAAGGAGACAAGGTACTTCATGCATGCACGATTTTTGTTTGGATCAAGTTTTCTTTTAGGTTTCCTATCTTTTCCTGTTTATGTATCAAATGTTTTTTATACACGTTTTTCCTTTTCAGCTCAACTTAGGGCTATACACAATTCATGTAGTGAAGTGGTATAAAACTGGTGAAGAGTAAATTTTTAATTAAATGAAAAAATAAAGTCGGTGGGTATGGTAGTTGAGCCAATGGAATGAAGGAGTTCTCCCCTTCCATCCAAATTGTTTTGCTTGTTAAAAAATGAGTCCACAATCAAGCCAGTGGACAATACTACTAACAAAAAACTTCTATCTCTCTTTCTCTTTGTTTTTTGTTTTTTTTTTTAATCGGGGAAATAGTCGAACAAATGAATTCGTCGGAGATGCAGAAGAGAATCCAATGGTTTTTACGAATGCGATCCACTTGGCTGTAGAATGGGGAGCTAACGACGTGCTCAGGTTTTTGCTCCGTGAAAACGTTGATCCCAACAAGCCTGGAAGACTACCCGATGCCTATGACATTTCTGCGGCTGGGAGCAGGAGTGCTTCTGTTTCGGCTTGGGGCTCCGGCTGTGTCTTTTGTCCACCCAGTCCGAGGACCATCAGCAGAGACGTGTCCCCCAGCAGGGAAACTGGAGGAAGAATATTTTCACGGAATTCATCCAGGAACGTGTCCACCGAGTCGTCACGCTGTGTGTCTCCATGCAGGGAACGGCTGTGGTCTGTAAAAACAGAGCCGGGTGGCGGCAGCGGAGGAGGGACAGGAGGAGGAATAGATACTCGGGCAAGTGCTCATCTTCGGAGAGAAGCTTTTAAAAATTTGTCGAGTAAGGTTGATGATAAAACAGAATCGTCCACTATAAATGGCGGTGGTGGTGGTGATCAACAGCAGGAGTACTCACATCCCTCAGAGGGGAGGCCCATTATCTCGGTGGTGTACTGTACATCCGACGAGAGGAGACGTTCAAGTGGTGCTAGACCCATTGGGGAAATTACACTTCCGGGTTCGGGATCTGCCTGTGGAATTGAGCGAGATCCGGATGAATGGGGAGCAGGTAAAACTACTATTGTGGAATGAATGAAATAAGAACATTTCCAAATTAATTTCTCTGCTAACTAGTTTATCTATCTTTCCGAGAGAGAAAAAGTTTGTACCTAAGTGGATTGCGAAATATGTAGAAATAAGTAGAGTGTACATCAATCATTCTCGAAAAAACTAACATTTTCTTTCATATTTCTCATCAGGAGCCTGCCGCCTAACAAAATTGATACATATATATTTATGTCTGCTTGACTGCATTTCACAATTCACTTAATTGATTATCCTTTAATATAATTAAGATGACTGCTGCTCTTGTACAGGCCCACAAGGTCGCAGAATAAACCGTCGCGTAAGCTGGGTTTCCAGCCTTCGAGAGCCCACGGACAAAAGTCGGATGACGCTAGCAAGCAGACTGAAACGTCAAAAGCTGCGACTCCCCCGTCAAAGAAGTTTTTCTCTGGAGAGTGAGTTGGAGTTGAGGACGGTAGCAAAACGGGCGGTTGGTGTGACAGGAGCTTTAGCGAGCATTCGGGAGGCGAGAAGAAGTATTTCTCTTAAAAGCAGCCCACTCCACTTTCCCTGGTCATTTCGAAGGGAGTCCAGTTCGGCGATGAGGGAAGGCGGTGTGTTTGCCGAGCTTCGGAGGAGCTCCGAAATATTTCGTAACATATTGTTATCCATTGCGGGCAGGGATGAGAGCACACCGACGGGTAAGGACAAAATAACATTTTATATATTAAAAAATATATAATAATTCTGTCCCTAATATTAACCATACACGAACAAGTTATGCTTACAAAGCTTTTCCTTGCATTACACTTGAAAAAAAGAGTTAATGGGTTGACTTGATATTACAATGACGACACATGGGATTTACCCTTTTATTAACTTGTCATATTCTGCAAAATGACAGGAGCGTCGAGTCAAGCGGTATAAAAGCCATCCATTACTTTTTTGGACGCAGGTGCACGCACACCTTTCTTATATGCCAATGAACATTTTTTGTCCGAAAACAAACCATTATTGCTTAAGTTCCCTTTGTAACTTATTTAGACGACAAAATACGTAAATATTTCTCAAAATCCTAACTTCACCCTTTTAATGTTACAAAAATGCTCATATCTTTACTTGCAAAATAAAATGTAAATACTTTACGTAATAATTATAAACAAACCACCACCACCACCACCACCCATTCAAATTAATCTCAATAATAATTATTTTTTTGAAAAAATAATAAGAATATCTATTTTTAATTCCATTTTTCTACGCCACAACAAGAAATAATTTTTAAGCTGAAATAATAATAAAAAATAATTCCAGGTAAATCCATGTAAATAAACTGACTACACCATTAAAAAGCCCGTAAATGAAACTTGTTTTTTTGCTCAAAAAACGGAGGAAAAATAAAAGAAACCGATCATATTTTACACAAGCAATAACTGTAATAGAGCTCTCCCTCATGACATACTGCAGTCACGTGTCTCAGGAGCACCAAAGCACCACCAGCAGCATTTTTTTATGTACCATGATGCCATAATAATAATATGCATTCATGGTATTACTCCTCGTTCCTCCCACTTTCACTTTTACCATGTTCCACCAACAAATTGTGCAGGATCATAATAATAATAATAATAGGATAATTCAGTGAAAGAAGCAGTAGCAATAGCACCTTAATAAGAACCAAGTGTGTTATTTTATTATTAATGGATTAAGATATGGAAGGTAGTCCAAAAAAATATTACAAGAAGAAGAAGAAGAAGAAGACATGTCAAGATAAAATATGTTTTTAGATGGCAGATGGTTCAAAATACATAAAATTTTCAAAATAATTACAATAAAGTGAAGCTACTCCACTACTTTACTTTCGGAACGAAATAATAAATTCTTACTTCACCTCTCAACTCAACTCAGACTATGCATTTGTTTTTTTGGACAGATTGCTGAAACATTCATAAATCGCCTGAATTATACAATAAGAAACGTTCTCTTTTTTTATCAAGAGAAATGAGTTCATGCAAGCAAAACTAGTAGCTGCGCTGTAACTTGTAACTAGTGAGTAATTGCTCATTGTTCATACTACACAAAAGTAATAATAATAACATGCGCAGTATGAAAACTTAGCAATTTGAAACAGTTTAAGTGTAAACGTATTTAACTTTAGTATTTTTATACACTTTCTTGTTTTGTTTTTGACAATTGGA
>JAHZNC010002892.1:0-19418 GCA_027744095.1 Zhuqinia jingwanae
TGTGCTCATTGCTCATAGACTACACTGCGTACTAGTCCATACACTACGTACCTACTACGACAACAAAAGAATGATAATATTAATGTCGCCTTGTGATTAATTTATCTCATAAACTCGTAGTCAGACTTTTAAAAAATGAAAATTATGTTTTGATAGTTTTTTATATGTTGATCCCGAGCATTACATTTGTTACCAAATCCAAATAGGCTTGATGAATATTATCTACTGGCCGACACCTACGCATTATATGGCTGGTCCTGGTCCAAGATTGTTCGGAAACGAGTTTTAAAGGGAAAGGTAAGTACTGCTCCTATTTTTAGTCTAGAGGCTTCCCTCACAATCTCTGACGGCCTGAATTAGCTTGTGAAATACTTTTTTAATTCAAATCTCTCTGTATCTCTCTATATGTAACTATGTAACATGGAGTAGTCCATTGTACAACTCTGATAATTAAAAAATTTAAATTGTGGATTTCAAATCGTCAATGTTTGAAGGCCTGGGTCACTTTATAGAACAGTGTGGTTTAACTCTTAATAAAGTACATCATCATCATGATCTCAATAGTGAAGTGTAGTTATATACCAAATTCCATTAAAACCTTTAATGTGAGTCACTTTATAGTACAGTGTGGTTTAACTCTAAATAAAGTACATCATCATCATGATCTCAATAGTGAAGTGTAGTTATATACCAAATTCCATTAAAACCTTTAATGTGTATTTTTTGTCCTTTGAACTTTCTATTTTGGAGAAAGGAGTATGTATGTTGTGCTCATCTAAATGCTCACTATGCATAGGTAACAGAAACAACGGCTGCTACAAAACTGTTTCATTTGCCTTTGTCTTTTGTCATGAATGAATGAACACCCACAGCATAATATTCCTACTTTGTTACTTTGTGATTCCATAAAAGTTACATACAAAGAAATAAAGAAATAAGCGGAGAGAGAGCATAAAGTTGTGGAAAATGTACACAGTTCTTTATCATTTAGTAAAAAATCATGCACCACATGATGTGATGATGAGTGAAAAACAAAAGCACCATACAACAAAGTACGCACAACTTTCGTGTTTGTTTGACCGAAGGAAAAATGCGGAATATAAAAGGTTGCAAATTTCACATTTGGTATTAATGTGATGATGAGTGAAAAACAAAAGCACCATACAACAAAGTACGCACAACTTTCGTGTTTGTTTGACCGAAGGAAAAATGCGGAATATAAAAGGTTGCAAATTTCCCATTTGGTATTAGCGTCAAGCACTACGTCTTCTACGTTGTAACAATTACCTAGCTGCCTATCACATGTTACCCTGGAGCAGAGGCAGGAATCCTGGCTCAGGAATTTAGGATCTACTTCTTGTATTGCATGTGTAATGAAATCCCTATCCAAAATTCCACCACTCAGTCATTCTATTCTTTTGCGTACAGTGCACATATTGACTAACAGAAATTTCACTGAAGTAAAGCAAATTTATTGAAAAAGGGAAAAAAGCATGGAAGAAAATAAAATAATTAAACCATCGGACGAAATTCCGAAAGTTGTGGATTTTCTTGTTGGGACATGTACAGTAATGCTGCTGGCTGTAGTAAAAAAAATCAATCAAAAGTGGTGGAATTAAGGAGAGACTTGTCAAGTAGTTGTAAGCATGATTATCGGTTGCCTCAGGACACCCAGATTTTAACAAGCATATTTCCTCCGGAAGTGAGTTGATGAGTTTTATTTTCCTATATAGTTATTGGAAAAGTTTTGTTCAAATGTTATGGAAACTTATTAAAAAAGATTTTATTATTATTTTAGGTATGGAAGCATCAAATTGTTTCAGGGCATTTAGTAAACAATCCAGATGAGAAGGAGAGATTAATTAACAGCTCCCCCTACTTTAGGGAGATGCTCAGCGATATCCGTGTTTTATTTCTGGTGCGAAAAGTGCTAAAAGTTTTGTGCACCTGGCATTTGAAAGGAAAGGAGGAGCCCGTTGCCAATCCCTATCACAAACTTGGTTACCTCCTCAAGTGCCGCCAAGTGTGCTCCACTTGGTGCTATGCATTTGATGACTTGATTGAGCAACAGTTTCTGGATTGGAAAGTCATTTCACCGGATGGAGTAATTAGCACGAGAGAAGACATGACCAATTTTGTTGCACACTTTGTTGAGACTCATCCTCCTCATCTTGTTGAAAATTGTCGAACCCCCTTCATCGGAAGGTTGCTGCTGGTGGACTCAAATTTTGAAGATGGGGCAGGGCAATACTGGGAAGACTTGCTCTCCCTTTTGCACATTTATGGTTCTCATATTTGGCATTTGAAATTTGTTGTAACGGAGAGATGCGTATTCGGAGGCCTATCAGATCAACAAATTTATTTAAAGTTCAGAGAGGTGCTGACATTATTGCCAAGTTTAAAATCATTATGGGTGGAATGGGAATGTTCATGGGATGTAGGAAAACATTTCATTCAATGGCATCCGCTACCAAGACTTGTGAATTTGAAAAGTTTAAAAATTGGACTATGCCCTCATCCCGTATTGTTTTGGATTTTACGAGAAAATGATCACGTTTCAAGTTTAAATGTGTGTTTTAGGGATGAAATGGATCTTAGGCACAAAGTAGAAGGTATGAATGAGCAACCAGCACCATGGTTAGACTTCATCTATGATCCATTGGGACTTTACATTCCCAGAGTAGCACAAACTGGGTTCATTGACTCTCAGTTGAGGAAATTGGATTTTGAGCTCAAGCCCACAACTTTGTTCATAATAACACAAAACACAAATCTACTACCGCATGATGACATAATGTTCTAAACCCAATATATATCCTCAAGTTCCATGCTAATTGCTCTCGTCATCAATAACCCTTGCCACATACCAGAGTAGCACAAACTGGGTTCATTGACTCTCAGTTGAGGAAATTGGATTTTGAGCTCAAGCCCACAACTTTGTTCAGATGGAGTAATGTTTTCCGAATGATTTCATATAACTGGGGGTGCAACCTGAAGGAGCTGAATCTCTTTCTTCCCATATCCGACCCCCAAAAGTGCTTTCAAGACTCTTTGAACTGGAGTCTGTATTTACCAAAGGTTAAGGTACTGGGATTGAGGACAGATTTATATGCCATTTCAATTGACTTTCTGTTGGGAATGCGCTCTTTGGAAGCTGTACGAATTTCCTCCATCACGAAGGAAAGGTCAGAATCATATCGGAAATCAGAGAGGGGATTCATTTTGGACGCTGCTAAAAGGGCGAAAGTTAAGTTTGTTGGACATGAAGTGGTAATGTACGAGAGTAACATTTGGAGCATGTTTGGAAACCTCCACATTTTGGAAGTGGAGGGGAAAATGTATCGAAATGAAATGTATTGCAATCACAATGCAAGGGATTACAATCTGTAAAAATGATGATGGACGAAAGCTGAAAATATCCATTTTTATGCTGTAATTTGATTGTGATAATTGACTTTAAAATGTATATTAATTTGTAATTTATATAATAATTAAAAACTATGAAAGTGTACATGAATTAGTTAATAAACGAAATAATGTATTATAATAGAATGAAATATTTAAAATAAATGGAACAAAATTATTGATTATCGTAGTAACTGCTCTACTTACAAAGATAACACATGAGATTTCATGAAACCCCCATTATTTACGAAAGCCAAATTCATACATTAAAATAATGATAATTAATATTGGCATATTATGCATGAAGAAGAATGTAGATTTGTTAGCAAAATATTACAAATCATAATAACACAAAACACAAATCTACTACCGCATGATGACATAATGTTCTAAACCCAATATATATCCTCAAGTTCCATGCTAATTGCTCTCGTCATCAATAACCCTTGCCACGTAATAACCTCCAAGAGTAATTTTGACAACTCTCAAAATTCGGGGTTTATATAAATCCAAATTAGTGATTTATACACAAAATTTTCTTTAACAAAATGTACATGGTAATCATAATCAATGAATTCATAGTGTTTTAAGATTCAGACAAAGAAAGGGAAGTTTGGTTTGATTTTTTGTTGCTGGGAGAAAGCATGGTTTAATAGCTAGCAATATGAACAAGAGATGCTGGTTGATGATCAGCTGCTCAGCTGACCAGCTTGTACTTTTTTGTACTTTTCTCTCTTCCCCTCCCATAACTAAAAATGCGTGTGCACAACTTGTTAAACTTGTGGGGTCAAAATTCCAAAACATGTTTCATTTCTCATTGAAAATTGTATTACACTTATTATTACATACACTCACTGTTCGTTTTTGTGATGATTAATTTTTCTTCTTCTATTAATAGGAATAATTATGACATCCCCCGGTGGCCTCGTCACTGCCCTGCACTGGTGTAAAATTTTCTGCTAATTTAGTAGTAAAAATAGTTCCCAAAAATTATAATGGAGATCAATAAAATAGATACAACGGCCAATAATCTCATGGGCTGGGAAGCTTCTGTTGGCTGTGGTGAATTTGAATTTGCATCAAATGTGGAAGTCAACTTGTTAAAAACTGACGACTATGCTAATCGCTTGCATCAGGAGGCACAAATGTTAGCAAACATATTTCCACCGGAAGTGTGTTGGCAATTTGATAAGTTTAATTTAAAGTTGTTAGAATATTATTGTAATTGAAACTAAATTGTGTGTTTTTTTTAAATTTCTTTAGATTTGGGAACAAATTGTATCTACTCATCTTAAAATCAATCCAGATGCCGTTGAAACGTTAGCTAATTCCTCAGCCTACTTCAGAGAACTGCTGTTGGACAAACGTGTTTTGTTCCTTGCAAAAAATGTGCTAAATGTTGTGTATCACTGGCTTTCTAATAATAAACAAGGGAATTCCACTGGTCCTCTGGAAAAAGATCTTCTTCAGTGGCGTCAAGTGTGCTCCACTTGGAACTGGGCAGTTGATGAGTTGGTTCAAGAACAGTTTCTCGCCTGGAATGTCATTTTACCATGTGGGATAATTAAAAGAAAGGAACATATCGCCAAATTTGTTCCACATTTTGCGGAAACGCATCAACCATCACCTTCAAATTCCAGGACACCATTCATCGGAGGACTGTTGCTGGTGGACACAAATTTTCAAAATGAATCCAATCACTACTACTGGAATGAATTTCTCGCACTTTTGGGCATTTACGGTCATTTAGTTTCTCGTTTAAGATTTGATACCACGGACATGCGGATAGAACTAGACCTGACACGTGAACAATTTTATTTAAAGTTCAGAAAAATGTTAACCTTGTTGCCTAATTTAAAATCCTTGTGGTTGGAATGGTACAATTTTCTTATTATCAAAAATGGATTTGTTCAACATTATCCTTTACCCAAGCTTGCCAATATGACAGCTTTAAAGATTGGACAATGTCCTGCTGACGTATTTTTTAATCTTTTACGGGAAAATGATCAACTGTCAAGTTTAAATGTCAATTTCCAGGATGATTACGAACTTTGCCAACAAGTGTACCATGAGACGAGTCACTGCCAATTGACCAAATTGACTTTTGAGGTCCCCCCAAACACAAATATTTTTAGCTGGAGTGAAGTGTTCAATATGATAGCTAGTAACTGGGCTGACACTTTGGAGTATCTTAAACTGGCCCTTCCAATATCCGATTTTAAAAAGTGCTTTCGAGACTCTTTGAAATGTCGTCTGAATTTACCCAAGGTTAAAGTACTGGAATTGAAGACTGATTTACATGCCATTTCATTCGACTTTTTGTTAGGAATGCCGTGTCTGGAAACTACACGGATTTCGTCCATCCCAAATAAAAAATCTGAATATTATTGCCATCATAACACCGGAAAGGACATCACTTTGATGGAAGATTCCAAATGGGCGCGGGGCATTGTAAAGTTTATTGGAGATGAGGAAGTAATAATGCATCAGTGTAACATCTGGAACCTCTTTAATAACCTGAATATTCTCGAAGTGGACGGAACACTGTATCGCCGCCGCTCAACAGTTCATGAAAATATGTAGAAGGCAAAAGGAAAAGGAGAAAAATATTGAGTCACGGCCTGTATCCTGACTGTTGCAAAAAAAAACATTGTTCCCTTAAGTGCTCGCATTTGAAACAATAAAATGGGTTCAAGGCTCAACTGAGACCATTTTGTTAAAGGTGCTAAACTGGAAACAGCAAATAACATGATTTTTTATTGTGAAAAAAGTCAAATGAAGCAACAGTTTTGAAGCTGACTAAATTTCGTAGTTTACATACAGTTGGTACATACGTTGGAGGGGAGGGGTCAAGAAAAATGAAATCCTCGGTGAGCTGCGGTAGCTGGGAGCGTGGCATCTCGGAAAATATTTGTGTGTGGGGGAAGGGGAACAAACTCCCTTGTGGTAGGTGTAATTAGTACACAAAATGCATGCCAATTTTTAATACATACACATTATTTTGTAGCAAAATGTGATGTGTAATTGTGCACACAAGAGCTCAAATTGAGATTCAATCCAGCAGCCAAAACAAAGTGGCTTTGATTTTTACATTTTTTGTCATTCTATATGTTCTATTTGTCCAAGCTTGTAGGTTGGGTTAGACAATATGTACGTTGTGGAGTACATTGCCACTGCCAAGAATACAAATTATTGCGCACATGAGAAACAAAGTACCTACCTGTCATTCTACCCGTATTATTTCTCGGCTGATCCTACCAAGAAGTACCCAACCATGTCTTTTGTAAAATCATTTAGTAAAATTCTCTATAAAAAACGGAATATCGGAAATTTGGGCACAAGGAAAAATGAAAATGGCAAAATAAATACTCCCGACGAAAACGAAACCACTCAAGACATTTCTGATGTAATGTGTAGTGGAGTTGAATCAAGTCTATTAGAATTTGATTAATATCAAAATCGTTTGAACCAGGATGCCCAGGTTTTAACAAATACATTTCCACCTGAGGTAAGTTAATACTGAAATGTTAAAATTTATTTTTAAGGTTACCATATTATCACAGATTTGGAACGATGATATTGTTATTATTGTTGCTATTCATCCGGCACGCAACCCGGATGACATGGAGACATTGGCCAACTCCTCCCCCTATTTTCGAGAGATGCTGATGGACAAACGTGTTTTATTTCTTGCGAGAAAAGTGTTAAAAGTCTTTTGCAAGTGGGTTTTTGATGAAGTAAACAAATGGCATGTTGGTGAACTTGAGGAGGAAGATGGTTATGAATTTCGTGACCTTCCCAAGTTGCGTCAGGTGTGCTCTACTTGGAACTTGGCTGTGGATGAGTTGGTTCAAGAACAGTTTCAGGGCTGGAATGTCATTGTCCCAGATGGAATAATTGAAACAAGGCAACATTTCACAAAATTTGTTTCCCACTTTGCTGAAACTCATCCTCCATCAAATTCCCGAACACCATTCATTGGGAACTTGCTGCTGGTGGACACAAATTTTGTGGAAGGGGATGAATTTTTACTACTACTGGGATGAATTTTTAGCCCTTTTGAATACCTACGGTCATCACATTTGGCATTTAAAATTTGATACTGTCTATCATTTTACGATTGGCCTCTCACATGAACAATTTTATTTAAAGTTTAGAGAAATGTTGGGACTATTGCCAAATTTAAAATCATTCTGGCTGGAGTTGGAAGGTTTTGATTTTATTTTGCGCGAACAACTTTTTCAACTTCACCCATTACCAAAGCTTGCAAATTTGAAATATTTTAAAATTGGGGAATGTCCTGTGCCCATGTTTTTAAATCTTTTACAGGAAAACAATCACATTGCAAATTTAAATGCAAACTTCAAAGACAGTTTTGATTTTTTAAGCAAAGTGGGAGGTTTAGGTGATAAAGAATCAAGCAATTTATTTTATCTTCCTCCCTTCCCTTCATTGGCCAGCTTGGGGTTAGGAGGGCACAGCTCAAGAGCTCAACTACACCAACAAATGAAGCCGCAGATTAGTAAATTCCACCTCAACAAATTGACACTAGAGATCGCCACAACTGCGGAATTCCTTTGGTGGGCTCAAGTGTTTCAAATCTTAAATGCTAACTGGGGTAACACTTTGGAGGATTTGAAAATGGATCTTCCAATTAACAACTTTGCCTTGTGCTTTCGAGAATCTTTGAAAGGTCGCCTGAATTTACCCAAGGTTAAAGCACTGGAATTAAAGACAGACCTGTATGCCATTTCCATGGACTTTTTGTTGGGAATGCCCTCATTGGAAACTGTACGGATTTCTTCAATCAACAAGGAAACATCAGAATTTTACCGCAACTTCGTTAAGGAAACCATTTTTGGGGATTCAAAACAAGCGATTATGAAGTTTATCGGATATGAGGAAGTAATGTACGAGAGTAACATCTGGAGTCTGTTTGGAAACCTCAATATCCTCCAGGTGGAGGGAGCACTCTATCGACGCTCACTTTGGGACACCAAAAACGTACCAAAAATACGAGAAGCATTTCATACATCCTGGGCCAAAGCTAAAACTATTTATTCCTTGAAGTGCTACTAATAATACACTCAAGGCAGAACTTATTCCATTCAGTTTTAAGGGTGCTCATTAAAATATAACATTAAGTTAAGATTGGGTTATTTTTAGTCACCTGAATTTATTGTGATTGTTAAGTATAGCATAGTAATAATACATATACAATTTAAAAAACTATCAATATTTTTTTGCATGAACGTGTAACTTATATAAACTAGTTATAAAATAATTAAACTTTGGGAAAATTAATGGGTAACGCTTCGTTTCCCCAATCTGTAAAAAAATATAAAATATTGTGGATTAAAACAGAATTCAAACTTCTAAAATGTTCACAACCTTGTCCATTAGTACAAATGAATATTATTTACTATATTAGTCCTTTTGATACATCTATCGAAAATAAAGATTAGAAGGGCACAGTTTTATGCTCAGGAATTTTAATCATTTCTCCCGCCGGTTTCATAAATTTTTTTAAAAACAACTCTACACATAATCGGGTGCCTTTAGTACGGGATTGAGTTTGCACCAAATTACATTATTGAAATTCAGCAGACAAATATTTTTTTGACTTTTGATGAACGCAAAAGTGCACAAATTAGGATGCGTGTAGAATGCATACACATGTTTTTATAGTTCACAATGAAACAGCTGACGAGATGCAGGTTGATGCTCTGCTGCGGAGCCGACCAATTTGCTTTTGAGATTTCTTTTTAGGTTTTTGATAATGGAAATTATGTGTTGGAAATGGAATGGAAACTTGTCTACTTTCTTGGAATTGAAGGACGCAAAATTTTCCATATAAAAAATACAAATCATTAAACCGATTTTTATCCCAAATTGAAATTGTAAAATATTTTATACAGTTTATATTTTTTACGCTCAACGTAAAATAGGTTATAATTCATCCCACGAGGGAGGCCTCAAGTGGGTTGAACTCAAGAATGGAAGGCAACACTAGTTATGAACATGAATACGAGAATCGTTTGGATCAGGATACACACATTTTAACAAACATATTCCCTCTTGAGGCAAGTTGTTACTGAAATATCAGAAATTTTTTTACATAAAAAAATGTGCAATAATATTGAAATTGGAAGTGTTTATCTGATTTATTTCCAGATTTGGAACAAAGACATTGTTTCCACTCATCTCGCAAGCAATCCAAATGACGTTGAAACATTGGCCAACTCCTCCCCCTATTTTCGAGAGATGCTAATGGACAAACGTGTTTTATTTCTTGCGAGAAAAGTGTTAAAAGTCTTTTGCAAGTGGATTTTTGAGGAAGTAAACAAATGGAATGTTGGTGAACTTGACGAGGAAGAAGAGGGTTATGAATTCGGGGACCTTCTCAAGTTGCGTCAGGTGTGCTCCACTTGGAACTTGGCTGTAGATTATTTGGTTGAAGAACAGTTTCAGAACTGGAATGTCATTGTCCCAGATGGAATAATTGAAACAAGGGAACATATCACCAAATTTGCGCCACATTTTACCAAAACTCACCCTCCATCAAATTCCCGAACACCATTCATTGGAAACTTGTTGCTGGTGGACACAAGGTTTCAAGATGAGATGGGACATTACTGGGATGAATTCCTCGCCCTGCTAAAAGTTTACGGTCACTACATTTGGCATTTAAAATTTGTTACTGTGTATGGTTGGACTCTCAACGGGCTGACAGATGAACAATTTTATTTAAAGTTTAGAGAAATGTTGGGGCTATTGCCAAATCTACAATCTTTATGGTTGGAATGGGAAGATATTGACCTACGAGGAAGTGAATTTGTTCAACTTCATCCAATACCAAAACTGGTGTATTTGACAAATTTAAAAATTGGTGATTGTCCCGATGACATTTTTGCATGCCTTTTACGGGAAAATGGTCAATTGTCAAGTATAAATCTAAATTTCAAGGATGATGAGGATCTAATTTTGAAAATGGAACATTTGGAGGAGGAGCCAAATGATTTACATTTCCCTTTTTCGCTAGCACCACCACCAACGCCCAGTTTTGAGTTTGGATCAGCAACAACAAGTCCCCCCAACTTTAGGCGACAACTCTGTCAACAAGTCAACACTGGGATAAGTCATTGTCAATTAGCGAAATTGACTTTAGAGATCCCCACAGATATGAGCTCTTTTAATTGGAATGAAATTTTCAATGTGATATCTGTTAACTGGGGCAGCAATTTGGAGTATCTCAAACTGGTTCTTCCCATTTCCAACTTTCAAGAGTGCTTTCGAAATTCCCTGGAATGTCGTCTCCACTTACCCAAGGTTAAAGAACTGGAATTAAAGACTGATTTGAATGCCATTTCAATAGACTTTTTGTTAGAAATGCAGTCTCTGAATATTGCACGGATTTCGTCAATCACACAGGAAACATCACACTTTTATCGTAAATTTGTGAGGGAAACCATATTGAAAGATTCGAAAGGGGCGATTGTTAAGTTCATTGGACGTGAAAATGAAATGTATAAAAGTAACATCTGGAGTCAATTTAAAAACCTGGATATCCTGGAGGTGGAGGGAATACTGTATCGTCGCTCATCTTGGCATGTCAACAATGTACAAAATATTCGTGAAGCCTGGAAACTATCCTGGGCAGCCGCTAAAAAAGTTTATTTATCAAAGTGATAATTTTGATAATAAAATTTAAGATTGTGATACTTGAAAACATGAAGATCATGTATCTATTGTACTATGTACTGACGCCAAAATATTAATTTCTTCCCTGGTGGGGTTGATGGTGATGGTGGTTGTGAACCTCGTCTGACCTGCCGTGTGGATTCAGTCACATTCCAATTCCGGGAAATAAAATAAATAATTCCTTTCAGATGGTTTAGCACCAGAATGATACGGTCAAGTATGAGCTGCAGAAAGTATTACTTTTTGTCAAAAAGTTTTTGAATGAATCAAGATTTATGAGTAGGAGGAGTTTTAGTAAGATCACAAGATTTGTTAACCAATGTAGGTACATATCTACATAAATTACTAAATTACGTATGCTTGGTTACTTCTTAATTCCACTGCTGCCTTTTTTGTGCATGTAATTTTTACTCTTTTAATTGTGGTAGTGGTAGGGCATAAAGTTCTGATGCTGTGTCATATGGCAAAGTGCACATCAGTTAAATTAAATGTCATAATATGAAGCAAAGGAGCATGGACATAATACTTGTCATTGTTTTTATCAGAAAACTTGTTGTTGAACAGAGCAGCAAGAGTACCAAGTAAAGAGCACATGAGTCACCTTCAGCAGCAGAAAACAAACTACCTACCTATCATTCTCCGTATTATTTCTCGTATGTAACTTGTAATTGTACACGTATTATTTCTCGGCTGATCGTACTGTTATTATGTAACCATGTCTTAAAATCATTCATTAAAATACTCTGTAGAAAACTGAATAATCCGAAATTTTGACCCAAGGAAAATGGAGAAAAGCAAAATAAATATTCCCGAGGAAGCCCCTAAAGATATCTCTGATGTGGACTGTGTTGTTATGTGTAGTAGTGGTAAGTGGACTGGAATCAAGTTTGTTAGAAGTGGATAAATACCACAATCGATTGAACGAGGATGCCCAGGTTTTAACAAACATATTTCCACCGGAGGCAAGTAGCTACTGAAATGTCAATGAAATTGGCTTTTTAAAGATATGAATCATAGCTTGTGCTTGTTATTATTGCCACTAATCGAAATTAAAGTATTTATTTTCTTTACATCAGATTTGGACGTATGGCATTGTTGCTACTCATCTAGCAAGCAGCCCTGATCACATTATCACATTGGCCAACTCCTCCCCCTATTTTCGAGAGATGATGATGGACAAACGTGTTTTATTTCTTGTCAAAAAAGTGCTCAAGATTTTTTGCAACTGGGTTTTTGATGAAAGAAGTGCGTGGGACCTTCTGAAACCAATGCGTGGAGTGTGCCCCACTTGGAGGCTGGCGGTTGATGAGTTGGTTCAAGAACAGTTTACAGATTGGAATGTCATTTTACCGGAAGGAATAATAAAAACAAGGCAACATGTCACAAAATTTGTTTCCCACTTTGCTGAAACTCATCCTCCATCGACTTCCCAAACACCATTCATTGGGAACTTGTTGCTGGTGAACACAGATTTTGTGGAAGATGAAGGGCACTACTGGGATGAATTTTTAGCCCTTTTGAATACCTACGGTCATCACATTTGGCATTTAAAATTTGATACTGTTTATAATTGGAGGGCATTTAACCTCACTCGTGACGAGGAATTTTATTTAAAGTTTAGAGAAATGTTAGGATTGTTACCTAACTTAAAATTGTTGTGGTTTGAATGGAGCGAGCCCAATTATCTCGGACGTAACTTTGTTCAACTTCATCCTTTACCCCATCTGTTGAATTTGACAAGTTTAAGGTTAGGTGATTGTCCTCGTGAAGTATTCTTTGAGCTTTTAACACAAAATGAGCGCATTGCAAGTTTACAAGTTAATTTTAAAAATAGTTGCGATGTTTGGAGAAAGCTGAAACACACGGAGGACTTGGAGTTGGAGGAGATCGAGTTACCCAACGATTTCCCTATCTTCCATCCATTTCCAGGACCATCAATAAATGCCTTCAACTTCCTGGCACAACGCTCACCCAGACCAGCACGGCCAATTATAAATAACAGTTTGTTGACGAAATTGAGCTTTGAAGTAGATGCTTCCATCACACTTTTGGATTGTAGGGAATTGTTTCAAGTGATATCAGTTAACTGGGGCAGGAGTTTACTGGAACTGAATCTGGTTGTTCCTATAGCCAGCAGCGAGAAGTGCTTTGAGCACTTTTTGGAATGTCGACTGAATTTACCCAACGTTAAAATACTGGGAATAAAGACAGATTTATATCCCATGTCAATCGATTTTTTATTAGGAATGCGGTCTCTGGACACTATACGCATTTCATCAATCACAAACGCAAGGGCGGAGTCATATCTCTCAACAGAACAGAATATTTCAAAGGATGCGGAACGTGCGATTGTGAAGTTTGTTGGACAGGAGAGAGTCATGTACGAGAGCAACATCTGGTTTCATTTTAAAAAGTTGAAAGTTCTCGAGCTTGATGGAACACTCTTTCACCGCTCAATATGGGACGTACACTATGTGCGAAAAATAAAGGTAGCATTGGATGTTTCGATGGAAGTTGCTACACAAATCCATTCCTTTGTTAATGCTGATGTTTTAAATGATAATGCACTCAAAGAAATGATTGCATTTTGTAAACCACGACGCTAAATAGAATCATTGAAAATGCTCTGATATTTTTACTACGTGACATTTAATTGAAATTAATTGTTTCTGTAGATACCTATATATGCATGCAAAATTATTCCGTATAGCTTTGAACAAGTTGTTTCAATAATGATGTTTATACAAAGAGGTAAATGTAAAGTAATGATGAATGACGAGGAAAATAAATTATTGCATTACATTTTTGGAGTATCATTCAATGATTTTTTAGCACCTAATCTTGCATAGCTAACTTGCATCATTACAAACACTTTTCATAAACGCAGTCATGTGCTACCTTAAAATTCTTAATTAGACACGAGATACAAATAAATAATTGGTACCCAATAATAATATAATAATAATAATAATAATAAATAATAATAATAAACATGGTTGTGGGAGGATTTTAAATTGTTGAGTGGAACCGTTTTAAATTCAGATGCAGACTTCATAATCAGTTGCCTTGCACTTGTTAGTTGTTGGCTTATAATTCATTACTCATTATTATTACACTCAGTACACCTGAGTCAGACGAGTGTAAAAAATGCATTTTTGTTTTGTTGTCTACAACAACTTCTTTTTTCAGCAGCCTATAAGGACGATCAGGGGTCTTCATGGGGACATTGAACAACTATGTTACACGATTATAGTAGTGTTCACGTCATGTTTTTCTGCATCATCATATTGCATTAGCAATTTAATTGGACCAAAGAAGAGGTTCTTGAAAATTAAATTATGATGTAGTACCGTTGTACCTTAAATGGGAACGCTTCCATTCTCCAGTTGATGTGTATATTATCATGTTGTGGGTGTGAATAGAAAAGCGTCTTTGTGCTTTTGCGCTACAAACAAGCTGAACAAATACAAAAGTTGTCGTGCCAAGAATTAATATTTTTGCGGCAACTTTTAATCACGCCGCCTATTAGCTATTCCATAGTTACGTTATGGAATTGCGCAAAATTATCTGATGCAATTACGAATTAGGTTTTGTATTTTATTTTGTGCGAATATACATAAGGAATATTAATCGCACATGGTTTTGTTGAATGCACCGTCATTTTCCTCCTGGAGTTTCCAACGGATGTTATCAAATTCTGAATTTAGCGGGAAGGAAGTGCAGTAAACCAAATTATAAACTGACAAGCGTCCATTCTTCTAATCAATCGACTGGTTTTCATGGTTAGGCAACATGCAATTAAACAATATTTGACAGGGAAAAATGTTTGTTCACTCGAATGCTCGAGCATATTGGCGTTGAATAGCGTTTTTATCCAAAAAAAAAACCTCCACGGCATTTAAATATGAATGATAAAGAAATATAATATTATTGAGGCTGGTGCATTTGAATATAAATTAAATTAAAATCTCTTTGCACTTTATACCAATTTGGGCGGCACAGATAAAAACCACAAACTTGGTGTGGCGCCCATCTTGACTAAATACAAACTCGTGAGAAGTTGTTGCTTGTACCACCACGTAATCAATCGACTGGTTTTCATGGTTAGGCAACATGCAATTAAACAATATTTGACAGGGAAAAATGTTTGTTCACTCGAATGCTCAAGCATATTGGCGTTGAATGGCGTTTTTATTCAAAATAAATAACCTTTATGGCATTTAAATATGAATGATAAAGAAATATAATATTATTGAGGCTGGTGCATTTGAATATAAATTAAATTATCTCTTTGCACTTTATACCAATTTGGGCGGCACAGATAAATAAAACTTTTTAAAAACCACAAACTTGGTGTGGCGCCCATCTTGACTAAATACAAACTCGTGAGAAGTTGTTGCTTGTACCACCACGTTTTTATTATTATAGCGCGACTAATTTGAAGTGAGAATGGCTTTGAGGAAATCAATGCAAACATGAAGCTACAGTAGCCTGGCTACTGGTGTGAACTTAAAATCGAAATCTTATAATTAGATTAATTGAAATTTCTTTCCTCGTATTTCTTATGTGGATTGTGTATTGTCAATGAAAATTCACACAAAAGTTACGAGGAAAATATTTTAAATTAAACTAATAAATTATCTGGTTTTTATCTTATCCCTCCTCTATGAGTAGCATGAGGATATGAGCGTGATATGGAAATACATTTCGGACTGTTAGGTTTTTTACCCATCGGAAAGTTGGAACATCAAATCCAGCAGAGATGAAAATGGTTCAATGTAAAACGCTGAGATGATCAGTAAAAAATGTTATATAAAATTAATAAGAAAACTTGATTAATACATTTCAACGTTTAAAATAAATATTTTTACGTGAAATATAGATTTAAAAAATTATTTCACCCCTCCAATAGTCATAATTAGCCACCTTAACATGATTGGGATGCTAAGAAGTTGTGTGTGTAGTCCTACATAAATTTTGGATGCATTTTGGAATGGATCCAAAACACATATTTTTTGTCCTTTTTTAAATTCGTCACAACTTGACTGAAAGTTGTCCAAATTCTAATAAAACAATACCAAATCTTTCCTTATTAGTTGGTCTATACATTTAAATGCTTTTCGGCANGACTGAAAGTTGTCCAAATTCTAATAAAACAATACCAAATCTTTCCTTATTAGTTGGTCTATACATTTAAATGCTTTTCGGCATGGAAATATTTTTTTGGCATAATATGTAGAAACCCCCAGGAACTTTAGGTAGTGAGATGAGGTAAAATGGCATTTAAAAAATATCAACTGGCACAAATGGCTATAGAATGCTTCCTAACTATGCATAAAACGATTAGGGAGGTGAATGGAGCAGTTTTGCATGCATTTTGTACGCGTTATAACTGCCATTACAAAAAGTTGATTTTTCAGATTAAAAAAAACTTACTTCCATAAAATTTGTTCCAACATTAATTCAATGCACTGGAATTTTTTTAATCAGTAAAAAACAAGGGCTGTACCCGCCTAGCAAACTAGTGAATTTCATGTGGGCAAATTGGCGATTGTATCAGAGGGGAATTTGTCGTCAAGATCTTTAATTACTAGGTAAATGCACGCATTTCAAGCTATGTCGGCAAATTGGCGATTGTATCAGAGGGGAATTTGTCGTCAAGATCTTTAATTACTAGGTAAATGCACGCATTTCAAGCTACATCCAAGTTTGAATTTTTTGCGGTTGACGCATGGTCGAGAGATGTAAAGCACAAAGGAGATCCTACGAAATAGTAGTCATGAGTGCAAATTTCCCTCTGATACAATCAGCAAGAATCCCAACTTTTTTATTTTCTCTACACTACAAGAACCCATGAAGTCTCCTCCTTCTTATGTATACATAATATATTCAACTTCCTTGTTAAAAAATGTCGTTAGCCCCTGTGCAAAGAAGGTACTTTTGATATGGATCATCATAATAATACTACTCATGCATCAAAACATACATTAAAATGAGTGCATCATCATTGCTTACCTCAATCTTTAGTTGATCAACACAAAATTTTCTCTCCTGATAAACTGAGTGCAGTTTTAGTTGGGAGTATCATCTTGCTTCCAAAAATATACGTACGTAAATACAAGCGTAATGGATATAGTATGCATATTTGGAACGTACAGCTTGTAAGGCAAAACGGGAAAAGTAATCGTCATCCTAGACAAAGATACAGCCTGGCATCTTCATACCGATCATTTATTAAACTGTAATCTTTCCAACGCGACATGTATAAAATAGATGAAAATCAAAAAAAGATTGATGTTTTTATGCACCACATAAGTCATTTGAGATCAAATTTAAACTTTTCACAATAGATTTAATATTTGAATAACTTTTGAATAATTTAAAAGATATCAGTTTGTTGACTAGCTGACCTGCGCTGTTTTGTTTACATGTAATAAGGTGACTTAGGTAAAACATACAAAAAAAGTACATTACCTGACGGACACGTTAAAAAAACTTGTGCTTTGTACTTCTTGTGCACACCACTACACTGACTACACTGCTTCTTCAGGATTCTAGTAATACCGGTTTTTATGGGACCGTTCATCAATGACAGCATAAGATCA
The DNA here is from genome assembly GCA_027744095.1 of Zhuqinia jingwanae. NCBI lineage: Eukaryota > Metazoa > Arthropoda > Collembola > Entomobryomorpha > Paronellidae > Zhuqinia > Zhuqinia jingwanae. The sequence continues at coordinate 17,712 of JAHZNC010002892.1, forward strand.
TGTGATCATGTATTGTTGACAATACCATATCGTATTGTATTTCAAATTAAATTTGGCCAAGTTATTAAATTAATATTATGATATACCACTGCACTCACTGTAAATATGAACACACCCATTCCCTCGCTGATGCTTTTGCAGAAAATGAGAGTATGAAAACAAACAAAACAGAAAAATCTTTGTTGCAGAAAATTAGCGTGGAGCCTTTTTGGTTTTTGCATGGCGCTTTTGTTAATTACACTAATTTATTGTCATCTTAAAATTGATACACGTTGCCATATTATTGTCATAATTTGTATTTTTTTGTCTCGCAGCTCATCATTGCTTCTATGTACATGACGGCATTAAATAGTTGAAAGTTCTATCATTTTATCTGGAGTTATTTCAGAAAAAAATATCATGACATGGCTGATGTGATATCGTTCCGCCCCAATAGAGAAATTAGTTATTTAGTTAGAAAGTTTGCATACTATAATTATAATATTCTAGAATTCTAGCAATATGCAATTAAAAAGAATGTTCATTCACTCTCATGACAAGTATGTATGATTGTGCTTTTTTGGGATTTACTAAATGAATGACAAAGATAAGTAAAAAATGATTAAGGCTTGTACATTTAAACAAAAATTGATTCCACTTCCACGTGATGATTATACTATAGTTGGAAATGCACACACAAACGTTTTTATTATAAAACTGTTTCAGATATCCAATCAAGTCAGCATGGAATAAACATTGTTGTAGAATCTCAAAGTTATTGTTTGTTTGCAATTATTATAACGCATTTAGTTATAGTTATTATAAAAATCATGTATACGTATGCGAGGGACATCAGGTACTGAAAACAACTTTTGAACTTGCTATATGAATATGAATTTTATTTTTTATTAAAACAACAGAATGAAAACAATTTTACGACTTAAATTACAAGGTTTTTTTTGTTCGGACTGCTTGTGTGTATCGTGAAACATACTAAAGCTGCGCGGCCTATGACGACAATAGAGACTACGCTTGTATAATTCATGAGGAAGGTAATTCCAAATAAAAAAAACTACCTGGTTTTGCTTCTTCGTCTGAGAGTTAACCCGTGAGAACATGGACATAGTCAACTTCCGTGGGAATTTCTACATTTTGGACAATATTTTTGTATTGCCGCAGTTCTTATAAAGTCAAACAGACACGGAAAGTCAAAGCCAAAGAATAAATTTTTTCCTCTGAACTGAAACATTGAGATGAGCAGCAAATTTCGTTCAATCTGAATTTGAATGTCAAAAGCAGCTCATCCGTTTTCACACCAACCTCTCCTCCTGTAAAAAAAACATTCAAGATTTCAAAAAAAATCTGATAAAAAAATGAATCCCTGGAACAATAACCAAATTGATAGATATTCGGGTGAGAGATTTGCAGTACAAATTTGCAATGGTTTTAAAACATTTAAAAGCAAGAGTGTACTATCACCACTGGAGGATATCAATGTGCTCCAAAACTTTAATTTAAATGTGCCCACCGGATCCCTGTAAGTAGCAAACTTGGCTTTTTTTATTACCCTACATGTCTATAGGTAACTCAGTTACCGTAAATGTTCTTTTTTTTAAATTACTTAGCTACAGTCTTTTGGGCAGTAGCGGATGTGGCAAAACCACCGTAATTTCCTGTATCGCTGGAATATGTAAACTTGACAAGGGTCGAGTTGTTGCATTTGGAAGG
>JAHZNC010002893.1:0-18324 GCA_027744095.1 Zhuqinia jingwanae
GCACTACAGATAAAGCAGCAGTAAAAAAACTAAAGTATTCATTCATTTCATTCAGTATTCCGTGTAGAATATGGAATTACACATGAGAAGAAGAAGAAGAAGAAGAAAGACAAAAGACTGCGCGTAATAAAGAAAGAAAATAAATGTGGATAGAAAGAATAATGTATTTTATATTATAAGAAGCGTATATAATAATAAAAAGTATAGGATTTTGTTGGCTTTGGTTTTTTAAAGTCTGGTGAAAAAAAGAAAAGAAAAAAAAGGAAAGCTCAAGAAAATTGATTTTTTTCTTCTTCTCTCTCGGTAATGTTTTAAGGGACTACTACATACATATAATATGACGTGCCATAGTAAAAAGTCAAGTCGAGTCAAGTCATGCTGTGACTAAGCAAGTTATGGTGTGTGTAGTAAAAAAAACGGGAGCAATGATGTGAGTTAGAGGTTAACATGTGGTCTTTATGTGTTTGATGAGAAATATTATGAGTTTTTTGGCATGAGTTGTTATTGTGTATGTATGCATGTGTGGTATAATTTAGGGAATGAAAGGTTGACAAGAAGCAGAGCAGTAGCAGTAGTACTATATTTTATGTGTATTGCAGAGACAGATTGTGATTCCACATTATAATAATATATTAGGTACAAAAAAACAGGCTGTGTTATATGACTGGGTGGTGGTGGTGGTCTTGGTGGTGGCTAGCAAAAAAATAAAAGTATAAATAGCGATACAAACTGAAAAGACGGAGAAATAGGAGAAATCAAAAATTAAAAAGGGATTATTAATGGGCGCATTCGCATGTAATATGCATGCCATATAGTGGCATGGCAGTAGTTTGTAGTGTGTATGTAGGTATGTGCCGGTGAAAGAAAGATGTTGAGTGAAAATAAAAATACATTGCCAAAAAAAATGTTACACAACTTGGTAAAATAATAAAAGTATAGCTTATTACACACCTATACACACGTACGTACGTAGCCATGTAAAGAGGAAGTATGCTACAAAGCAGCAATGTCCTGTCACCGGTGGTGCTGATGGAAGAGGACGGAGGAGTTTTTTTTTGCTTTTACTTGTTTGTATTTTGTGTCCCCATTTAATATTGTATGTATATATTTTTGCTTAGATCCTTCAGTTTCCTCCTCCTTTTTGCTCAAAATGTGTGTTTCCTCCGTGATAATATTATTTATTTACATATTAATCTCTCTTCTCTTCTACGCTGTAGAGCAGAAAGAGAGACAGACAGACAAGTTGAACAAGTTTCTATAACTACTTACTATATACCACTCTGCTAAAAACTCTAGTAAATATTTATTATGGATAAGTTAAGAGAATGTAAATACATTCAACAACCAAACCAACAACATAACATTTAGCGAGAGATCTTTGTGTACTTTTTAATCCTGCATAATATTCTCTTCTTCATCACATCATCCAGTATGTGTGTCCGTAGGCATAGCTCTATTCATCCGCAAACATTACATCGATCTAAAATCTACAATAATCCAGCTGTACATACATACAATAAATAAATAATAAAATACTACATGCATCCCGAGCTCTTGATAATAAATATTTTACAAAAGCTTCCATAAATATTGCTGCTGTATTTTTCTGATAGCTTCCTCATTTTCTTCTCTGTCAAGTGGATGCACTCACGAATGCGATATGTGATGTGATTGTGTGTGATGATGACTGGAAAATGCGGCTGATGAGGATGATAACGAGTGGAGCTGAGAGATTGGGAAATGAATGATTGTGTATATATAACTATATGACCATTTATTAATACTTCTGGCTTCTCCTTTCCTCGTCAATTTAGTAAACATGATCACTACTTGTAAAATAAACGGCATGTATATAGATGATTAGCATTCACACACTGCACAAGCTCTCTGGTTTTTGTTGGTTTGCTACCATCATCATCATAAATCTGTATCGACTTTGTTTCGTAAAATGGATGGATGGATGGATCATAATAATCATCATCATCGTCATCTCTACTACTTCATCAATAATGAATTCGTTTACGTGCACTGAAGTTGTTGATGATGATGATGATGATGCTGATGGAGTTGGTGCTGCTGCCGCAAACTTTGCATGATATGCAGCAGCATTTTCCTCAAAGGACTCTGTTGCTAGTCCATAGCAAATTGCTGCTGCTGCTGCTGCTGATGATGAGTAGGAGGAGGAGGACATAAGTCCTTGTTCACGGTTAATGGGTAGAAGGAAAGGAGAAGATGAGAAATAATTGACTGTTCCGAGAAACTCATAGTTTGATGCACTCACTCGTCCTGAATCCCATGAGTGAGCGAACAGGAAAAGCTTAAAAAGCTGGTATATTTATGCGTTGTTATAACTTAACAAGGGAGAGAGAATTTCCGTATACATGGAACGTGTTGGATGAGCAAAATTTCATGATGAAAGCTAGTTATTATTAGCATGTATGCATGTATGATGCTTGTTAAAAAAATAGACAAAAAAAAGGTTTTTGATGATGATAATAATAATGGTATAGCATGGTTTACTAATAATGGAATATTATTTTCTTTTCCCTATACAGAGCCGGAAGACACGGTAACATTTTCCGGAAATGGGTCTTTCACTGATTTCTTTCGGATATTCGTGCGGGATGGCAAGAACATTCTGGTGGGGGCCAGGTAAGCACATGCAATATAAAAATAAAATATAAGTTTGTGTGTAAACATGTACATGTTATATAGCAATGTATCCCGTCTTGTTTTATTTGTGTGTACCCAGCCATCCAAGAAAATTACCGATTATCTCTAATTTTCCCCTGGAACAAAACTCAAACAACCATGATGATGATCATGAATGATCATCCTCTCCTCCTCTTCAGAGTCAGTGGGCGAAAGAGAGAGAGAGAGAAAGAGAGTTTAGTTTTAGTTTCTTGCGAAGTTTATGAGTTTTTTTTGTCCGTGTATTATAAAAGAAGAAAAAAACAGTAATCAATTTGGGTGGACATTGGAAGAGAAAGAGAGAGAGAGAGAGAATTAGAAGAAGAGTCCTTGTTTGTTGGTCCGTGTATAATAATAGCAAGTAATGTAATTGTGGTGGACAGTGGATAGACGGTACAATACACACACACAGATTTCATCAAAAATTGTTTCGCGGAAGAGGACACGATGAGGACATGAGAAAGAGAAGAAGAAAAAAGTTATTTTGTTAACTAGATAGAAAGGAAACAAAAAGTATTTAACAAAGCTCAGTAAAATGTATAAAAGTACTAGGAAATATATACAGGCATAGTTGTAGTTTGTAGTTTTATAACTTATAACAAAAAAAACAGAGTTTTCGGGCTTTTTTTCTTCCGGGAAGTAAAGTGGCTATGTGGTTTGCTTGTATTTTTTTACCCGGGAAAATAGAAGGAAACAGGGGAAGTATATGTGTATTTGTATATATGTATGTTTTTTTTTGGTTTGTTTGTGTTAAATATTTTTTTTTCTTTTGGTTTACTCTCTCACTATACTATACTCAGTGATTTGTTGGATGGCTGATCATGATGATAGTTATCAGTTGATTGGACTGGAGGCTATATGTACACACTTAAATCACATGCTTTATTTTCTCTCATTTACTTTACAGGAATGCTGTCTACAATCTCACCGCAGCTGGACTTAAACTCAAACACGGTAAGTGCACACACTAAAAAAAACCTTGTATAAAATACTTTCTATTAAAATGTCTGTCTCTGTCTGTACCTAGTGTTGTAATATTAGTGGTGGTGGTGGTAGTGGAGAAGAAAGATGCAACTAAGATAGCGACGCGGTGGTGGTGGTGGCTGTTGTAAAGAACTTGACTAGACAAATAATGGGTTAAAAGAAAAATGTCATCACATCAGTTTGTAGTTTAGAGAATGATGATATTGGAGTTTTCCGGAGAGTAAAAAGTAGCTGTGCTGTGTGAACTGTGTATGTAACTACCTCACCCTGAAAAATTGCAACAAATGCAAAGAAAGGAGAAAATAGAGATAAAAAAATCCTTTTTTCTTGGTCGTCGTCTTCTTCTTCTCCTTACTCCTATTGAGAGAATGAATGCATATGTACCTAAAACAGACGAATAAATATAAAGAAAGAGGAAAGGAAGTGAAAGGGAAAATGTCTTGGTTTTCAGAGAGAGAAGCATAAAGAAAGCTGCACAGCATTATCTACATGACTCTTGCTTTTAACTTTCATTTTTTTAACTTTTATTTCTGTGTCTGTGTGTGACCCTGACTGTGACTATGTATGTCTTGCTCTCTAGAGAAGAAGAAAAAATTACTTTGAACTTTCCTATATATTTTAATGGGGAGAAGGGGGCGGCGTAAGTAGTGTGAGGTTACCTGGAATTGGAATTTTAGACCTGAATAATATGTTTCATTGAACAAAAATTACTCTTTTTCCAAGAAGAGCACACGGTGACGCCGGTGGTGGTGGTGCTAGTGTTGTTGCATGCATTACTTTTAAATGTAAGACAAGCAATTTGACTGCATGTGTGTGTGTGTGTGCGTGCGTGTGTTATTTTTTCCTTCTTGCTTTCTCGGAATATAAGACAGGGAAAAAATGGTTTTCACATGAATGTGTGTAAGTATAATAGTAAGAGGTTGTAATAGTAGCAGCAGCAGCTGCTGCTGCTGCTACTGGTAAAGAATTCTCTGTTAAAAAAATTTCCTACATAACTTTCTAATGTTCCCTTTTTGAGAACGAAGAAAGGAGAAATAAATGAATGGGAATGTTATCATCATCATCATCATCATCATCGTCAATGGGGAAGCTAAGTCAGGGTAGAAAAAAAAGGTAGAGTAGCAAAATGCTGTGCGTTCCTCTACTTATTCTTCTTTTGCTGCTCACTTTTTTACGGCTCCTTGAATTTATATGACTATTTTTTTCTGTTTGGAATAATAATATAAATGGAATAAAAAGAAGAAGAAAGGAAGGAAGAAAACCATGCAAAAGTAGAGAGAGAGAGAAAGAGAAAAGGTTATGCTTTTCTGTTATAAGTTGCAGATAGGTGTTATGTTATGTGAAAGTGGGGTTTTCCTTTTTCCTGTATGCCTTCCTTTTTTATTTGTTATTTTGATCACGATTGGGTTTGCTGCAGGAGAGGAAAAGAAAAAAAAGATGTGGAGGTCTCTGAAGACTGTATAATATATACTCACACAAGAGCAAAATGCAGTTCACTAACCACCACCATCACTGCTGCTGCTGCTCTCTGCTCTGCTATATATTCACTGTTATTTGTAGAGTTGTAAAAAAAGTACATCATTCCTCTATTGCGTCATTTGGGCAGAGAAAGAAAGAAAGAAGAAGAAAAGATGTGGTGTGATGTGAAGAAGATGATGATGATGTTCAAGAGTGAACTGAGAGAGTAGTAGTAGTAGCACATGATCAAGCTTCCATTTTCCCCCATTGAGCATCATCATCATACACGAAGAAAAAGAGAGAGAGACGAATTGAGAATTCAACCACTGAAATCGTACAAGTATTTTTATTTTATTTGAAGATGACGATTATGTGCAATAATATAAAAGAGGGAGAAAGAGAGAGAAAGAAAGAAACGCGATTGAGATTGGAACAGGAAAAAATCTAATTTGTCAAGTGGACAAGGAAAGAGACAAATCGGTTCCTCCACTGCTGCTCTGCGCCCTTCGTCTTGAGATTCTTGAGGAGAAGTGTGTGCTGTATAATAATAGTAGTAGCAGTAGTAATAATAATGTATTATATGATTGCAGTGGTGGTGGTGGTGGTGGTAGAGAGAAAAAGTTTGTATTATTATTGCAGTAGAGTAGCAGCAGAGTAGCTACTATGAACAAATGATGGCGATGAGAGGAAGAAGGAGAAGAAAAAGAAAGTCAAGTCCAAGTCGAAAAGTCAAGTTTCTTTTGGGAGTATAGCGCTTATTTTTATGATTATGATGATGATGATGATGATATTATTTTATGTATGTTTGAGTAACTACATAGTTTTGGTGAGGACATGATATGATGACAGTCGCAGTATTTTTTTGGTATACAATAAGTCAAATCAAGGAGAAAAAAGGGGAGAGAGTGTCAACGTCATTGTCAATTGTCAAAAGAAAACTTTTGCCATATGTGTCGTGGTATTTTTTTTCAGATGAAATATGAGAACAGAATTTTTGATTCAAAATGTTTTTTTTTCTTTTTTTTACAGAAACTTGAGTGGTACTCTGATGAAGATGATGTTCAAATGTGTATCACGAAAGGGAAGGAACCGGTAAGTTCAAGTCAAGACGCTAATTAATATAATAAATTAATGTTGTGTGCTGATTGTATGAGTAATTGTTAGATTAATAATAATTATTTATTATTACCTATTCGTCTGACATTTTTTTCTATTATTATAATTTTTTATGTGTGGTTTTAGGAAAATTGCCAAAACTACATCCGCATTCTGAGTGTAGTATCCCCCGGCAAGATTCTCGTTTGCGGTACAAACGCGTACAAGCCACGTTGCCGCTATTATCATTTAAGTGCCAATGGACAACATTACACGCAAACCGGGGCGGAGAAAAGCGGGCAAGGGATTTGCCCTTATGACCCAAAACATAATAGTACCTCTACCATTGTTGGTAAGCATATTTTTCTTTTGTATATATTCCATCATCATCCTCCTACACACATAGAAAAAAATATATATCGTCATTATCATTAAAATACCAAGTCAGTAAGTCATTAGAGTTCAAATGAGAGAACATTTCCACAAAAATCAAATCAAATTGAAGAGGACGACTGCCTTCTTCTTAAAAAAAAACTTGTGTTGTAGTAATGTCAAGTCATGTCATCATAATAATATCGTCTCATATTACATCGCATCACATTTTTTTTTGCAAAATGATACGATTTAGTATTACGACTTCATGCAGACTTGCTGTGGGAGAGTAGCTATTATGCAGTCACTTAGGTCGCACACTTTCTCTAATGGCACGGGAAAGGAATCTTGCTCAAGATGATGATGGTGATGATCATGATCATGATGATGAGGGAGATCATAATAGTAATAATATGGATGCTGTCATGAAGAAAAAAGCTCTTCTTCTCTTAGTATATATTTTTTGGCTCATATCCTGGGGGTGGTGGTGGGTGGTTTTGGCGGTGAAAATGGTTGCCCCAACAAAGATCCTCTTTGAACTAACAGAAAAACAGCACAGAATGATAATGTGATTTGAACATGATGATGATGATGATGATATGATAAAAAAAAATGTGTGCTGTACTTTTGTTGTTGTTGTTGTGCTGGCTGCTTATCATGATAATTTCATTCAAAAAATATTTTTTTCTTTTCTCCGTGCTTTTTTTGTAGAGGGAGACGTGTACGCCGGTACAGTTGCAGACTTCACCGAGGTTGATCCACTGATTCACCGATGGGACTCTTTGAGGACGACCCAGTATGATCTCAAGTATCTCAATGGTAATGACTTCCGCGCATACTTTTACACTCTCTGTTTGCTTAAGTATATCTCTCGTTAGTAGTAAAGAGCTGCTGCTGGTTTTCTTAATACTACTACCCTGGCATATATATTGTATGGTTTCCTAAGTGTATATAAAAATAATACACTATACACTTTTGTTTGAAGAAAGAAGAAGAAGGAAAAAACAACTATCCAAACCAAGTGGTGTTGGTGGTGGTGGTAATGGAGTGGGAGTGTCTCTCTCTCTACTCTGCTCTATTTTCTTTTTAGTCGTTTTATAATGATTCCAAGAAGGAAACGAAAAGGAATGAGATCCATTTATAGTGGAGAAAGTATAATATAATGTCTTTGTGTGTTTTTCTGAGTTGTTTGATAAAAAAAAGGAATAGTTTTTAGAGTACAAGTTTGTTGTACCATCGTCGTTGTCGTCATCAGCGTCACTAGCAGTGGAGTAGCATTCTTCAGCAATGAAAGTAGTAGGAAATGAAATGAGACTTGAATAAAAAAAACTAAACTATATAAATGGAGAATGAGAGAGAGAGAGAGAAAGTCTAGCAACCAGCATGATGATGAGCAGCTTGTTACTACTACACACTATCTCTTTAAGAACAAGACATTTACCATTTACACTAAAGTGGTTTTTCCTTTTTTTATATATATTTTATTTTTTCAGCTCCCAACTTTGTGAGTTCCATGCAATACGAGGACTTTGTCTTTTTCTACTTTCGGGAGACAAGTGAGGAGTACACCAATTGTGGCAAGGTAAGAAAAAAAAGATGATTCTTAAAAGGGAGAAATAGAAGGTGCTTCTTATTTTTTTCACTTTTTTTTTGTGGAGGAACACAATTAACTCCAATGTGTCCAACAATACCCGGGTAATAAGGGTATATGTATATGTAGGTGCATATATATTTTTTTCTTTATTATGCTACCCTCACAATCTTATTCTCTTGTTAAAAAAGTCTTATCGACCTTTTCCCAGGGATTCAGTGAGAGGGAAAAAATGATGATGATGATGATGATATGATGATGATGAAGAGGAAGAGAAAAAGGGACAAAAGCTTGATGTAATAATAGAACTTTATGTTGGGTTGTAACTTAAATGCTATGTTTTTTACCTTACCTTTTTCCCTGGGTGGTGGATATATTAAATGTACAGTGTATAATGGAGATGCAGAGAGAAAGATTTGCTGACTAGCCATAGGCAACTTTATTCTTTTCTTCATTTTTTATTATTTTTTTGTAATAATAAAAATGTTAAGTTGAATGGTTGTAACAAGGAAAAAAAAGATGGATGGAGTGAGTGTGTGTGTGTGTGTGTCTATAGGGAAGAGTCTTGACCAACAACACAGAGAGAATAAAAGAAAGGGAAAGAAAGAAAATAAATTGAGAGAGAATTGAGATTGAGATGGGAAGTTGTAATAATTGGGGCTTTATGAAACCCAAGTGGTAAAATAGGCAATGATAATATAAGATAAAGTACTTTAATAGGATTGTGCTTGGCTGTATTTAGATGAACTGTTATTGTTAGTCGAGAAGTATTATTATTATTATTATTAAAACTCGTGAATGGAATAATAATAATAATAGTAGTATGTTTGGGTATATATTTTTTTTGTTGTATACCAAAATTATAATTGTATTTTTTATATTCTATTGTTAATACTATAATACACTATTATATTGTTATGCTATATGTTATTTTTTAGTTTTTTTTAGTCTGTAGCCAAGCTAAACAAGACAACCTTGTTTTTTTCCTCATTATTCCAAGGTTTTAATCCGGGGGTTTTGCGATATAAAAAAATGCACAAAGGGATATGAAATAGCATATACCTACATAGGTATACATATTTTTTATTCCATACTCGTTTTGTATTTCTATGCAGAGTCAACGTCCGTAATGCTTCCGGTTTCCCAACTTGGCTCGGAGGTGGTCTACGGTGTATTCACCACTGGAACAAATAGCATCACAGGCTCGGCCGTATGCGCGTTTAAAATGCGAGACATTCTCGACGTGTTTGATGGGAGGTTCAAAGCGCAACAAAGTGCCAACATGCATTGGCTTCCAGTACCACCAGAAAAGGTATGTTTTTTTAGATGGATTTACTTTTTGATAATTAAACCATCTCTCTCTCTACTTTGTGGATAATTGATGAAACCCAAACTAACACTTAATATATATTTTGTGGTGTGTTTTTAGGTGCCTGAACCCAGACCCGGACTTTGTGTAAATGACTCAACCACGCTGCCAGATCAGTACTACATTTTCGTTGGCGGACACACTTTGATGGATGAAACCGTTCAGCCTATTTTAGGTCGACCTGTTTTAACCCAAGCATCGGAATCCCGCCGACTGACAACCATTGCGGTTCACACTAACGCAACCACACCCGACGGTCAATCATACGATGTTCTGTTCATGGGCACAGGTCAGTAATATAAAAAATATATCGCAGACATTTGGCATGTTTATCTTTCTTCGACAAGCAAGTGTGGTGAAAGTAATATCATGAAAGAGAGCATTATTTATCATCCTGCTCAAATGAGAGTTATCCCGCTGTGTCGTCTGTGAAAACTCTGTCAGAGAGACACTGAGAGAAGTATAAGCGGGAGAAAAAAATATATATTCTCAAAGGATTATCAAAGGAGACTACATGTACAATTGTTTTTCTTTCTCTGTTCCGCTTCTCTTTGAGTAGATGATGGGAAAGTGCTGAGCATGGTGAACGTGGGTCGGGACACGGTGAAAACGGTGTTGACGTGGGAGATGCAAGTATTTCAGAGCCCTGTGCGTGAGATGCTCTTCCTGGGTGGCAGTCCGCCGAAACTGCTGGTTGGCTCGGATCACAGCCTAAAATTAATGAATGTTCGTCAGTGCTTTACGTCAAGCATCAAGTCGTGCAGGTAAGCTGTTTTGTGTACATTCCCCATCAGTTTGTAACCCTTTTCATTAGTCTAATGGATTGAGGTAGCAAAAAAAAAGAGAGGTGATCTGATCACAAAAAAGGACATACTCACACACACACATGCAGAAGCTGAAAATTAAACAATTCTTTTTTGTTTTTGTGTGCCTTTTGTTTACTCTAGTGACTGCGTGTCGCTGCAAAGTCCGTATTGTGCCTGGCACAAGAGGGAATCCAAATGCGTCACTATTCCACTAGACAGACCCATCTCCCGACGAGATTACATCCAGAACGTGTCCACAGGAAATCATTCGGATTGTCCTAAGCTAACAAATAGCTTGATTTCCAATTCCATTCCCTCGGAGCAGCACAAGAGCACCTCGGGCAAGTCTATAGATTCAGCTTCAGGGAGTCAAACGATCAACATTTTGTCAGATAATGGCCAGGGCAATAAAGAGGTACTATAAAAACAAATGTTTGCCTTTCACCTTTTCTTTTATGTCTGGGCATACGTATTACTTTTCATCAGAGTACCCTGTAAATTATTGTAATTGTCTGTGTAATTTTGTGAAGGAGGTGAACGATGTGTCTGTGGTGGTGGGTCCGAGGAGAGAGTCATATACGGCCGAAACTTTGTCAATTGCTGTCGGGGTGGGATGTGTGTTAGCCGTCCTCTTGGGATTCATTGCTGGCTGGGGATGTGCAAGAAGATGTAGAAAGGAACATGATAATATCCCATATCCAGACACGGACTATGAGTATTTTGAGCAAAGGCATAATTTGAACATTAATACGTAAGTTTTTGCATATAACGGCGTCATATGTAATTATTGGGGACTGGATGGTCATCAAAAGTCGTTATTGATGTAATAACCGTGAAATACATATGCACATTTAATTTGTCGCAGGAGATTGGTGGGGGAGGGCAAGGAGGAAGCCACTTATGCAGAGCCCGTTTTAGATGGCAAAAATAATTGCAATTCCAGCGTGTTGCCTCAAGTAAATCATCAGCCAGAGCATCAAGAGACAACCATGTTCCATTTTGCCCAACCTTACGCCAGAGATTTGTACAGGTAAGAAAAAACATATATGTTAAAATAATAATATAACATGACATTAAGAAGACATATAAAATGTTTGTATTTGCGCTAAAATTTAATTAAAATTTCATTAACTTTAACAGATTTGAAGGAGATTTAAACTCTCGCGGGAGACCTGATGCCTTCGGGAGCGTAAGACCAGGTGGAGGTGGAGGAGGCCTTCATCTGGACGGATTTGGAACTGCTCACCGACTGCCCCAAGGGGGCCCAAAGCCTAATATACCGTTGAATGATGGTTACGGGACTGCTAGATCTGTGAAGAAAGTTTATCTCTGATTTTAAGATCTTAACCGTTGTTGACAGAAAGAAAAAAAATAAGAAGATGAAGGAATAGAGAAGCCAGCAAGTCAAGTCATCAAGTAACCCCAAAAAAAAGTACATTTTTCCTCCACTACTACTCTGAGTCACTTAAATCTCTACTTATCTCATCATCCGGAAGAAAATTACTACACAGAAAAAAAAATGTCATCTTAAATATCGTCACGTTATTATAGTCACAACGCGTTCATTATCTTTCCGTTATTATTATAAAATTCAATATGACAGCACCAACCAAGTAATACCAAAAAAAAGTACTTTATATATTCTACCAAAAGCTGGCTGTCTATTCCTTCGTTCATTAAAATAGTTTTTAATGATAAAAAATTATATACACACTTAAATGGTTTTATGCTAGACATAAAGAATTTAAAAAAAATACCACAATTAAATACACACAAATCGTTCGTTTTACTCGGATTTGTACTCCTTTTTAAGAAAAGACTGAAAATTTATTCAGTGGGAAGCAGGCTACGGCTACGGATCAAATCAAATTTCAAAAAAGAAATCACACAAAAATCACAGCAAAAATCAAAAAAATATTCAGATTTGAACTCGGAATAAATAGCAAAAGAAATAATATAAGAAAACTGTTGAAAAAAGCCGAATTCCCACGAAATGGCTCTTAAAATCTTAAAACATTATAAATCTTGTTTTAAAAATAAATAATTGTTGAATTGAAGAATGATTGAAAATGTTCATGATTGGAATTATATGGAAGAAAGGCAGCAAATAATAAGCAAAAACAGTAAACTCTGTGCAATTTTTCAATGACTGTTAAAAATAATACATGAACACGCGAAATACATAAATAATAATTATGATTAAAACATTTCTTGACTCTCACTATATATTTATAGCAATTATTAGTTAGAAAGTTAAAAATGTACATAGTACATATATATTAAATAGGTATATATAATCTCACATTTAAAAAAACAACTCGCGTTTTCAGACAAGGCAGTAGACAGCCAAGATGAAACCATTGAATAATAATAATAAAGTGGATGAATGACATTGACATATTTAAGTACATTTATACTACTATTCAAAAAAAAATAGTAATAATGATGTAAATATAAGGACAGTTCTTAATGATAATCGTTCACTCATCGTCAACCGAGCAGAGTCGTCGTACTATTAATTATAATACAATTTAATTAATATGTAATAATGTATTTATAAACACCAAAGACCTATACTTTTATGTAGGACATTTTTGCGATTTATGACGCGATGCGCCGCCAACACGAGATTCGTTCTTCTTCGTAATAAACATATAAATAAAATATAAATTAAATATTTGTAAGTATTTAAGCAAAAGTATACACAGTAAACATTTTAAATTCGCCAGTTTAAAAAAAAGTCAGCTGATTTACAGAAAAAAGAGATAATTAATATTTAAGATTTAAAAAATAAACCGATAATCCATGTTTCCAGTTTAAATTGCAATAAAACATGGGTGTCATCATAGAGTTGCCTTTCCCTTGTTCATTTACAACAAGAAGTACACACACACACAAACTAATATGTATAGTTAAAAAATAAATATATAGGTAATTAATACCTATATACAATTTATATAGTTTTTTGATGATCAATTTAGATACATAGATACATACCTTTTAACTTAATGTCACCGATATGTACATATGAATGCATTATATGTAATAATATGTAAAATGTATTTTAAAATCTTTTAAAATGAGAATAACTATCACTTTTTATGCAAATTGTAATATAACCATGCATAATGATAATGATAAGTAAACCAATAGATAATTTATCTTTTTTATAAATAGATTTTGCCAGTTTGGTGTGTATACATGTAATAACGTCATAAAAATATTAAATGCTGCGTTATTTACACACGATGATGATCTTTAGGATAAAAGAAATTGGATTTGAGTGGATGCCTGATGCCTGTATGATATTCAGTGCCGATGTGCTTGCTACATATAATAGTTAACTAGTACATAAATTTTAAGTAATGAAAACTATTTATAAATAATATTATTACTAGACTATTTTCAACGCACTATTTTACATGACGAAAAGTAGAAAAGGCAACTCAAGAAATTAAAAGAAGGAAAAAGATCATTAAAGCTCTAAAGTTGAAAGTTGTGATACGCTACACAACTTGAATGTAAAAAATGAAAGAAAAAACTAACAAACAATACACATCAGAGTTTTTATATTCTAGTCCAGTTCTCAAGCTAGCTGCGCAAGGGAGTTCAACATTGTTAATTTAAAAAAAAAATAACAATACACACATAATAATATAATTGTACTATTGACTATATACAAATTGTACAATTTTTGTAATTTAAACGATACATTAGATAATATGTATAATATTTAAACTGCATTTACTTTTTATGAAAAAAACGTTATGTAAAAAAAAAGTCCCGTTTGGGTTTTTCGCAGTCTCGGTTAAAATTTAAGTTAAGGAAAAAAACGTTATGTAATTAATTACGTTGTTTTTTATACCCGTTTTATATTTTAAATCATATGTATATAAGTTTCCAGAAAAACCAGCTAGCCAAATATCAAAGACTTTTTTCAGCAGACTTGTTAACTATTATTTTTTTGCCTTTTCATTAGTTAAAGTACCATACACCTTTATTTAACGTTTAAGATTTTTTATTATTTTGGTAGAATTTTATGTAGTAATTGTTGGAAGATTTTAAATATTTAAATATTTAAAGATAATATATTGTACTGCGATTGTTTTTGACATCTCAACTCTCAACATGACATGGATCTATGACACGGCGACAAGTACGACAGCAGTGCAGTTACAGATTTTATGGCCTTTTAAAGAAAAGGCCTCTTATCATCTCAACTTATCTGCTGAAAAAATGTTTTTCTTCAATGTTTAGTTATCCTGCTGTGATAGCATCTTTTTTATTTTAAATAAACTTAATAATTTTGAATATAGAAAAGAGTATACTAATATATAAAATGGAAAAGTTGGTAGTTTTTAAGAAATTGAAAAAGACATGCTAAAATTGTATGATTTGCGCAAACACCCAAATAATTAGTCTAAAAAAATTATATTTTAGAGAGGCACCTCTGTGGTTAAGTAAGTTATCTAGATATGTAATTTTAGATATATTTTTAGGGGAAAAATGGAATGATTTGGAATTAAAAAATATTATAGGGATGCGGATATGGATTGAAATTGTAAGATAGATTGGGAGGAGGGCATTGGGAGAAAATATAGTCAAAAGAGATCAGCAAGAGATGAAAATGAAGGGAAAAATTATTTTGTAGGAAAATTTTTTTGGATAAAATACTCATTTTATTTTTTAGTTTCAAAAGTTTAAATATTTGAGGTTTCGGGGGACTGGGAATTTTTTTATATGTATTCAATTACAATGACAAGTTTATATAAAACAATAATTCAAGTTGCACCGACTTGTGTTCCTGTAATTAGTTTTCTTGAAACTCATTTACTTCTCTGCAATGCAAATAAATAATTTAATTAAATAATTAATGACAGCTCTATAATGCGGTAGTATCTCTCTAAAGTAAAATATATTATTGTTATGATGCACGCAAAAAAAGAACTACTATAGAGGAAAAAAATTCAGTTTTTATGAAACAAGCGATACGTATGAAAACTAGTGTGCTTCAGTCTTTACTAATTATTAATTATTGTAATTAAAATTATAAGCCAAAGTACATAATATATGTATATAACATGATCGGATATAAATGCTTTACTGTAAATCGTGAAATGATATATTGGAAGGCTTTTTACACACGATTTTAAGCAGCTCTTTCTTTTTTTTCGAGGGTAAATCAGTAAGTTTTAATACCAGTGAAAAATAATTATTGATGGATATATTTTAAATTTATGTGTTAGTTTTGTTTGTAGCCTTGTTGCTACTAAAATCTTGCTGCGTTTTAGGGTATGCCTAATAATAATTAATAATGCTAGGGAGAAAAATCAAATTTCCAAATTGCAAAGTGCAACGCAACATAACATTAATCACCAAAAATTATTATACGTATGTAAAAATGTGACGGACATTAAATCATAATTAAAAGTGAGAAGGAACAAAAAAAACTAATTTTTTGATGACAGTCTCCATCTCTTTTTTTAGAGGACTACAAATATAAATACTAAAATTGCTTATCACCGCAAAAAAAAGTAATAATTAGAATGTTTTAATCTTTTCCTCCTCTAAATATACACGTGAAATCTGATATTATGGAAAATGTATATATGTATCTCTCTAATGTATGTTTGACGTCTATATCAGTCTCCCACCTCTCTATAAAATATATATATATTATTATGAATAACATGAAATATTTTAGATAAGTAAAAAAATCTTAAATGTAATTATTATATTGTAATTGTAATAAATTGTTATTGAAGTTGTAAGAGTATATATAGAAGTAAATATAATAATTATTATTATTGTGTACACGACGGTGGCATGTGTGCCGATATGAATCCTAAAGGCTTTAGTAATGATGATGAAAATATTTACTAAAAAATACATACATATGTTGAAACAATAAATATCGATTTATTCATATGTAAATCAAGTGAACTTGAGTCAACTCGTCTTTTTATATGGTTGCATTAATTATTTAAGCATGGATTATTATAATGACTGGTTGGTTTAATATTTTTCCATGAAACGATAGCTTGTTGTACCATTCTTTTTTGGGGGATTTCTAAAAACGCGAAACGCATTTTAAAGAATACTATAATATGCTACTACTATTTTTGATTAAGTTCCATCGGAAGAAAATGGTTAACCATATTAATTATCCAAGTGGGATCTGTGCTACCCTCAGTGAAGTCCTTGAAAAAACGGTAATTACAGATCATTACGTTGTATTTGTTTCGCTCATCCTGTGCAAACTCTTGAAAATTGAAGGCACCCCCAATTTCCCCTTGTTTGTGTTTTTCAGCCAAGCCTCGAAGAACGTGGAGGGAAACTGTGATTTCTACGTGTCTTGTTTGGGGTGGAGGCTTCACTCCTTCTGGATATTTTTCTTTATACATATATCAAAAATCAACAAAATTATTGTATTGTGCATAAATTATTATATTCTTGAATGCAGTTTGTAATCAATTTGAGAGTTTGAATACCTCTTGCAACTTCGTCAGGAATAATTATCCCAATCTGGTAAGGAAAAGCGAAAAATATGTCTTCCACCGTCACACGGAGTAGTTGCTGCTGGAAAACTGTAAATTTTGACAGCGACTCTCTGATTTGAGTTAGAGCAGATGGGTCGACGAGACCTTCCAAATCATCTAACTTTCCCTCAGAAAGCTTATCCGCCACAACAGCAACCGCCTGCAGCACACAAATATAATGTCATCATCAATATGACGAGAAAAAATCAACACAAACAATAACGTAGTCTAACTTTTGAACTTTTGCGTTCTTTTACAGCTTTTTACCTCTTTCGCTCCGATAAGAAAGTCTTGCATTGAAAACTCTTTATCGAAATATGGCTTGATGATAAATGTTATAAAAAACCAATTCCGCACAGCATTAATGAACCGGGGCCAGACTACAGGAGGAAAATTCATTATTGGTGGTAGTGATTGTTCCCGTCTCTCAATATTGTCATTATTCCCTGAGTGAATCAGTCTTACTACACACTGCTGATTTTTTAGCAACTTTAGTAAAGGTGTCTGTGATCCCCGAATATACCAAACACTTCCAAGTTGTGATTGTGACCCTGATACTGTAGCTCTTACTGAAGATGCACTGTATTTACTGTAGCAAGACGCAGATAGCCTTCGGATTCCGGCAGCATTACCCCTGATTAATGAAGGCCCATACGCCAACGTGGGCCGGCATATCATTTTGTAAATAGCCAAGTTTGGGAACGTCATGGAAGAACATTAACTTATTGGATAATTTTTTTTATTAAGAACTACTCTCTTCCGTCGTTGATAGTAGGACCTGCAATCAAAAAAAATAATTTTAAATAACATTACATAGCTCAAATTATATTTTAAACAAAATATGCCATAATATCCCTTTAAAACACCTTACCAATGGAGCAAGTTGAAATGTGACCCCAAAGTTGAAAGTCAACCCTAACCGTAAAATATAAGTTCTACGATTACGATTATCAGGGAAATCAATTCGAAATTATTTTATGCCAAGTCAATTTAAAGCTATTTCGGAAAAAAGTTCAAACAAGAAAGAAAACTTTTGGATATTTCACCTTCAATACTCGTCTTGTACCAAAATGAATCAGTAAAGAAGTAAAAGAAACAAATTTCATAGCAGCTGTGCCATAAACAAATAATGCTAAATTGTAAACATCACAATACAGTGTAAAATCTAATGTTTACCAGATTAGAAATAATAGTAACATTTTGTCCCAAAGTGCCCCAAATTTAAAGCGGAAACTATTTTTACGTGTCGCATTTAAGATCAAACATCAGCTTGAGTCGCTATTTTGTTTTTGGGCAAGAGTGTGTGTGAGCTGTGAAAGTGGGAAGTTTTCTCTGAAATAATTTTTTTTTAGAAAAAGTTAACTATTTATTATTAAAAGCCCAGAAAGTTATGGCCAGTCTAGGGTTGGCTTGAAATAA
>JAHZNC010002895.1:0-15115 GCA_027744095.1 Zhuqinia jingwanae
ATCTTCGGTGATCTAAAAGGTAATACTAAGTACTAATTAAAACTATTATTACAGAAAAAGTGTATATAAAAACTTTAAGCTAAGCTAATGTCCTTTTCCATTTGAAAGTGTGTAATAAGTACAGTAGGGCGAAATATTGTTGGAATATAAGTCATTCGTTAGTAGAACTTGAACTAAAACTTGTCCGTCAGTTTCTTAAAATGGATAGTCGTCTCATCACCATCAGTCATCATCATAGCAGTGAGCAGGATCGATGATTATGATGATGAAACTAGAGGGATAAGTGTGGGCGTGTTATTTAAAGATGTATACATATTTATACTGTGCCATATAGATAGTGTTGGTATCAAGATCCAATATGTTTGGAGGGTTATACTGAGATATCCAGTTTCTTTGATAGAATGATACTTAAAATAAATGCTCACGATTCAAGATCTGCTTGAGCCTTATTTTGTCTGGAGATGTGCTCTCTCTCTCTCTCTCCCTCTCTTTCTCGTTCTCTTCGTCAGAAATGATCTCAAGATGATGGTTTCAAAAATGTCAAGTACCACTTAATGCTAATTGGTTAATAACTATAAAAGTGGTGCAATAAATATTTATCAGACATGGACTTCAGTGTATGTATAGTGTGTACATACATACGTGCATACCAATAAGCCAGTCATGATAATGATTGTAGAAACAGGGGTTGCCATTTCACTGGCTTATTGTTCTTTCTTATATTTAAGGTGTACATCATTACTCTTATATGAATGCTCTGTAAAATACTTTTTGAAGTGAGCAAAAGTTATTCGTTTTTGTGTGATCGGAATGGAGAGTTTGTAGTTTTATTAGCCATAATAGTTTTTATTTTATGGTCTCTATCAATTTTTCAAATCAGTGATTTCAATTTAACTTTTAATGAATCTGTAATGGGCAAAAAGTTTTTACAATGCAAGATGTGAGAATACATTTGAGGGAGGTTAAACGTGAAGCGTATCTTTGTATTTTAGGCATAATTAGAAAATCACAAAACAAAGTAAAGTATCTAATTAAATGCATTATGTATTTTCCTCTTTTATTTATTTGAATGTGGTGCTAGCAGTTAATAAGATGCTTGCGGTGTTGCAAATTTATATATTGTAGTGTAAAGTATGTATAAAGTACATTTTAAATCAGTAGGTTCTCAACAGACAAGGGGTTTCCTAGTTTCCTATAAAACTACATTGCTACCACTTAAACATGTAGGTATATATTTAGGTTGTTATTTAACTACACTTTTTTTGTCAAAATGCTCGTTTATAAATTGTGATGTAAAGTTAAATCCATAACCTTTTAGACTCAGTTAATATGTAAGTGTAGGTACATAGTTATTCGGAAAACAAGATATTTGAAAGTATAAGAGAGTGCCAGACAAAATTCCGTTGGTGTAATATTTAAAAAAGCTTTGCTCGATACTACTAATTGAAGTCACGTTACTATTACGTTAAAACCATCAATTGAATACGAATTAATAAAGATTGTACTAAGGATCATCAATCGTTTAAACTGCACTGTTTTATGTCATTCAACTTTAATATGTAATGCGATTGAAGTAAATAGGGTTGAGGTAAATTATAAGTAAATGTAAATAGGTATACATACATAATGCTATAGAAATAAATACTTATTTATGAAAATAACATGAACATAATTAAGAATACATACTTGTTGTATTATTTGTGGTGTATTAAAACTTAAATTACGTACACAAATGCGAGAAATATCATCAAAATTTCAATATACCACATTGGGTTTGGTTATTGTCTTATAACATATAGCATGTGATAGATGTAATTCTTGAATACTATTTCAACCGTTAATTGTGAATGTGAAAAAAAAATCAATTCTATGAATTCAAACAGTTTGGCCCTTTATTATATTATACATAGATAAGTATAGATGGTAGAATGGATTTGTGTGTAAATTCTAAGCACATGAACATGATGAGATGAAACTCCCTATCAGGTATCTCTAGTGCGACTAGGACTCTAGAATAAACTTAGTAAATTAACTACCTACAAACAAATTATTATTGTATTGGTAATTTGTTTGTGGTTTGAATTTTCAAGTAAACATGATTTTATGGCTACAGAGGTTTGTTATTAGATAATGTCAGTGAAATTACAGTAAAAGTAGAAGATATTGCATCTGTTTGAATCTTTGAATCACGAATTCGTCTTATGTAATATTCATATGACAAAAGTTTATGTAAACCATATTATTTCGGGGAATTATTAATCCACACACCCACGTCATTTTTGTGTTCAAACAAAACTTTGAAACATGATATTATGATAAATATATATTATTTCTTACCCTCCTGTGTGCTTTCGTTCCTCTGATAAAATTCATTTAACTAAATTATAGCTACAAAATTGTCTGATCATTAAAATAAACATTCCATATGAGTTCATAACAATTTTTATTATTTATAAAAAATAAACATTTACTGATAAATAAAGCATTAATTTTTGAATGTTCTGAGAAGAATGCAATTTGAAACTATATGACTGTAAATTCCACTACATATGAGTTCATAACAATTTTTATTATTTATAAAAAATAAACATTTACTGATAAATAAAGCATTAATTTTTGAATGTTCTGAGAAGAATGCAATTTGAAACTATATGAGTAAATTCCACTTTATAAAACTTTTGTTTTTCGATCTGTTTTCCTCGCATGTGAACACTTGGTATGGAAATGGAACACACAAATAACTGCAATTTTAGCATTTTCTTCGCTGTTTATTCATCACTAAAAACTACTCGTGTATGATAATTTAATGAACCAAGTCAACTGATACATCCTAGGAGGAATCCTCCCAAGATACATCATTATGGCCTTGCATTTCTTTCAGGACTTTCTTGAGGAATTTCAGATCACTACCTATCTGCACGTTTGCTCTGCATTTACTTGAAATTGTTAATTATAGAATGGAAACTATATATATTGCAACGCCATTTTAATAGCAAACGTGTCCATTTCGTCGTGTTTGCTAACATCTTGCACATAAATCCAGCATAAGAAACGAGTGAAGTGCAAAGGTTGTTGAAAACATTTAAAAAGTGAAATGACAACATTTCTCATATTTACATATATTCAAGAAAATGGTATACAAATTTGATATTGGGTATATACAGCAAGATGAACTCTTTAAACTGGCTAACAGTTACATGATGTATGTATCTTACATCAGCCATTATGCATACCTATTAGCTGACTGTTCCAATGTTATCATACCTCAATTTCGATTCAGCTGTGTACTTCTGGGCAAATAATTGAAAATTTAGTGAACACATTCTAAGAGAGCGTTCATTCAGTTCTATAGCCATGAAAGTTCTCGTCACATAATATGTTATATATATTTTATATATAAAATCATATATGCATACATATCAAAGAGTTTGAATGTATGTTTTGTGTAATCCAAGCATACTAATATTTCATCGTCTACATTGTAGACTCTACAATGTAGACTGCTACATAATAATGATAACAAAAGGTTAAGAAATTGCAATCTGCATAATATTATATACAGAGATGCTGGCAAGAGATACTTACAGCATCCCTGCCCACGAAACTAGTTGAACAAGTCAAAAGAATGCCAATGATAAGTTTTAGTGGCACAAGTGTATTTCACAAGTAGTTAGTTAGTAGGAGTTTCCCACACACACACAACTAAAACTGGATCTGCTAGAATTGAATGTAAAGGTGAGCTTTTTGAAAGAAAAAAGTTTCAAACATGCCATTTTTTCTCTCGTTTTATATAACAAATGCTCATTTTGCAATCAACATGATGACATACTATTTCAATGTCCGATGATGAGCCACTATCTTTTCGTGCTCTAAATCCTTCTTTGAGGAACATTTATATGGAATAGCATTAAGTATATGCAATTTTTATATTACATATACCTATATGGAGAAACTTTCAAGAAAACAATTGGTACTCCAGTGAATTATTGTTGTTACAATACATACGCTTCCCATTAAGCTATGTGGGGAAACTTTTAGATTGTTTTTTTTACTTACGTAGGAGGAAGAATATAAAATGAGTACTGTCATCAGTCAAAAGGAACTAATGACGGTTTGCCATGTTTTCGGGCATTAAATAAGTTTGACGATCGTTGTGACTCAGACATGTGACATGAGCATATTTTATGAGTCATTTAACAACGGGACTGTAGGGAACGAACTTGATACATAAATTATGCATTGAATCAAATTCAAAACAAAAATAAAACTATAATACAACATCAATATAGGTATATATAGTCAAGAAGGTTATAAAACAAACCTTTTTTCTTATATTAACTTCCTTTACTTCATTTTTCGCGTTTTCTTCAAGATTAGATCCAGAGTTGGTTGCGTAAAAAAAATACGAGAACGCAATCAATTTATAGTTTATTTACGACAGGAATAGAATATTTAGTTGAGAGGGATTCTTTGTCACAAAAATTTGCTACTTTCTACAGCAAGACACATGTTACCAGCCGATCAATACGGTTTTAGTTTGGCCACATACGATAAAAAAAAGAATATAAAAAATAACGAAAATGAGATATAAACAAAGGAAAAGCATTCAATGTTTGGTTCAATACGGATATACTTTTACAGCGTCATAAAGTCTCTAACAAATACGGAGAAAACCAAAAGATCCATGGAAGAAATTGTAGCTAAAGTGAGGCTTTGGAGTTTTTCTTTTTATCTCATTTTAATTATCTACCCTCTTTTACAGGATCTTCATCTTTGCTTTTTTGTTTCGCGAAGAGATGGACGATGAAAAGAAGAAGAAAATGGTCAGTAACAAAGACAAGAATATCCCACGTCATGCGATGAAGAGGTCAGTTTGCGTTCGTTCGAATTTTCTAATATGGAAAGTAACTGGGCTCGAGTTGGTGGGATAGTGATTGATTAGCGTTTGTATTTACCTATGCACATATTGATGTTATTCATAAAAGAGCGCCATGGGAATTCAAACCTAAAGTACTGCTTTGGTTCAACTACTACTCGCAAGATTCATACAATGACTCATCTTTCCTGTCCAGTTTACTTAATCGAAAGGTTTTATCAAAAGTAAGAAATTGGCTTTATGGTGCACTCAAGTTCAAGTATAATCAAAGTAGTATAATAATATGCATGTATTATGGAGTATTATGCTTGTTGTGCATCCACGTCCACTTGAATTAACAATTAAATGGGTACTCATTATACAATTCATGGGCAAAAACTTAACAAAAATGTGATGTGATACTTCCACGGAATGAATGATTTATTCTACTTTGACGTTCGTGAATCATGGTTTGCAATGGATAAACGTGAAAATTTTGTAGATTAGTTATATCAATCCGACGTTAATGTGAGTATTGGAAGCGGTGTCGATTGTCACGTAAGTATCCATCATGCTCAGGTACAATTCAATCTGGTAAGTATATTCTGATGGATATTTTCTAGACCTTCAATCTTACCCTCCAACTCCCGAGAATCTGATTAATTAGCCATTATGTGCACCACCGCCATATGATGACCGCGTTGCAGCCAACGGCAATGGAATCCTTGAATGAACAGGCTTGACTATCTTGCCTATAAGCAAAAAAGAATTTGATTTATGAATAGATGTTTTATTGGAGCGAGTGTTTACTCATAAACATCCACTGCATATACATAAATAACTGGAGAAATTAGTGATCTAACACGTATGACTAATAGCGACGGGATATCGCAAAAGATCGCATAATAACTACTGCAAATTATGAACAATAAAGAGAAAAACTTTTAAGCATATGTGACTCACGAGGACGTGGGAGTTGATATGACTTTGATGACGTGGGAATGTCTGTGAAATCAGTTTGAGTTTCCTCGATTGAAATTCGTACAGAACGAAAGCATTGAATTTGCGTATTGTCCATGTCCCTCTCACCTTGGTTCGAATTTATTTTTGACGCTTGAGTTCCCTCTTGTTCTGTTAAGACTAGCGGGAGCTTCTCTGTAGACTTTTTGTTTCCGCTGGGCAAAGCCTTGTCTTGTAAAATAGGATTTTTATCGGTTTCACCAACTTCAGGAAGTTGGAATGGAACCTGTAAAATATTCGGCCTGTTGACGGGATCAGCGATATAGTCTTTGAATGTCGCGTATGTATACAGCGAGTTTTGCTTCCGTATACTACTGGGATTATGCTTGTTGTTTTCCAGCCAAAGAGCTCGCCGATCTTGCCACTCCTCTTCCAAAGATTTAATGTACTTATGAACGTATCTGTTTACTTTCTCCGTAGAAAAGGAAGGTTTCACTTGAACATTAAATTTTGAATTAAGCACGTAACATTCCGAATTGATCACTGCTTCGTTCCAGCTTCTACAAACTAAACGACATGTTTTGTAGTCATCGTACCTCAAATAGGGAAGAATGCTGATACCTGGCGGGATCTGAAATAATAAAAATCGTACTGTGATAAATTGATAAAAATAATAAAAGATTTATGCACTAAATTACGTAAAATCGCATTATTTTCCCTAAAAAATTTCATGGATGCAAAGTTAACAAGTCACGAATCAATTACTAATCACCTTCATGTCCTCCAGATTAGGAGCATACTTTTCAGTATCGTTTAGTTTCATCCAGCAATTCTCAAGACGTATTTTCTGCTCCAGCGACTTACATTTCACTGTTTTATCATTCGGTCGAAACGCTCGATGTTCTTTCGGTGCAGGATTTCCGGACTCCTCCATATTGTTTTTGATGCTATAAATTTATTTCTTTGGTTTTTGACGTAAACCTTCTTTTGTATATTTGCGACTCCTCCTCCAAAGAATTAACTTGTTTATTGACCATATGCGAATTAGAACACTAATATCCGAAAATAATATTATTGTATACCGTATTATTTTATTATTACTAATGACTATATTATACGCAAGGATTTTGGAGCGACTGTTTTTACGCGAGTAGGTTGGGCATTTATTAGTAACATTAAAAGTTTCAGTAGCAACCAAGAAGCGCAGGTTGCGTTGAGTACTCAGTCCACCATCCGTTGTGGTTGTCTATATGCAAGGATTTTGGAGCGACTGTTTTTACGCGAGTAGGTTGGGCATTTATTAGTAACATTAAAAGTTTCAGTAGCAACCAAGAAGCGCAGGTTGCGTTGAGTACTCAGTCCACCGCCCGTTGTGGTTGTCTGACAATTTTTTTAATAGATGAATCGTTATAATCACATACTCCTGATACCATTTTTTCTAAAATAATGTTCCATTGACTTCCCAAATTGTGAAAAACAATAATTTTAAAGACATTAGGTAATATTAGTTTGCTATATAAATACAGAAAGAATGACATTGGGTGTGTGGATGGATAATGGGTATCATGAGACATGGCACAAATGCAACGCTCTAGAAGCAAAGTCGACTACAAACATAATACAATGCATAATAACATATTATTTATACCTATGCGTAAAGTCCTATGATGTGATATGAGAATTTGTCCTTTCTTCGGATATGAAACTGACCTTGGTTTGAAGATTTCCATGTGCGGAAACGACGTCCAATGAAAGCATTCGTCCTCTATTGGTGCTGAGAAGCAGCTTCTTTGCAAATGTGAGTTCGACTGTGTTCTAAAAAGTGAAAGTCTTGCTTAGTTTCACTTCTTGTCCATAGAAGGCCTTTCGTTTACTGTCATGAGATGGCAAGCTAGCAGGATTCACATATATGCCAAATGCCATACATAACTGTTACCCTGTGCGTGTGGTGGTTATCTAAAAGTATTTTACCCGGTTGCAAATGTTTGTTTATTTTTTAAATCAATGCTCATGTGTGCTTATGATTCAATATACTACTATGCTAGTAAGTTTTCAATATATATATGGAGTGAATAGCCGTACTTGCCTACGTCATTAGTCATTATATTATGATTTGTGATAATGATTGTTAACATGAAATTCATGATGACTTACTTACATCATTAATAGAACACAACGTACATCGTAGCAATGACCATGGCGCATGCAGTTTCAAAAATTTGTTGATATTATCTGGAAACTTATATTATAAAAATCCGTTGTGGTTTTATTACACATGATGATATTTGTGTATAAAAAATAAATAGTTTGCATAAATCATCATGGAAAAAAGCATGACACCAAATCCCAATTAGCACTAAAGGAAGTAGATAAAATATTCAGAGAGAAGCATTGGTCACTTTTGACTCTAGTATAAGTTTAACAAAGTAATAAAAAGCCATAAAAGCTAAAGCTAGATTGTGATTATACCAAAAACTTATGTACACAATGGAAGTTTGAAAAGATGCACAAAAGTATATGTGGGACAACCGACAACCGGAATGACTGCCAACATATATATTGCTTAAATTTTTACAAATGAAATGCATAACTAGCCTGTAACTCATCCATGATAACGTGGAAGCTGTGTGCGTGCCACAAAATATAGAATAATTTAAACACTACTAGTAGCCGCAAGCAAGGCCGCTCATAGTGCTGTTCTATTATCGTTATCATCCTTGTTATGTAGCCTGCAAAATTACGAATTACAATTATTGATGTTGCTGTTGCTCTTCTCTGTAGTTTGCACAGATAACGAAATGATCTTTTTGCTTGCTTGTCCCAACTTTTTTTTTCGTTTGTTCGTCTACTCAATTCAACCCTATTAACATTTTTGCAAGGCCAATGGTTATGCTTATATTTGTTGTTGTCGACGTCTCTTGATGACGCACACAACAAAGGGTTTGGACAATCCAGGTAAATAAACAAAATATATTTATATTTAAAAAACTGGTGTGATTGAATTAACAGGGACAGGCAATTTCATGTATAAACAATGCTGATTTCAATTCTGCACTGTGATGAGTGTTAAAATGTGATGTATCCCAATTGAAGTAATCCTACCGGAAACTGAATATGTGTGTTCAAGGAAATACCAGCTCCCTGAAAACTGAAGGCTAAAAAATGAGAAGGTTGTCGGCTAAACAAGTTTTTACGCAAATTTAGGGTCTTCAAGTATGT
Organism: Zhuqinia jingwanae; assembly: GCA_027744095.1. NCBI lineage: Eukaryota > Metazoa > Arthropoda > Collembola > Entomobryomorpha > Paronellidae > Zhuqinia > Zhuqinia jingwanae. Next base: position 9,035 of record JAHZNC010002895.1, read on the forward strand.
GGCACATGGAAGTGAACTGGTTGTATAAATATTATGATTGCAAGTAAACTTGCTCTCTCTCTCTCCACGCTCCAAGTTTGCTCAAAATGTTGCAAATAATTCCTCGGTTGTCGCATGCATAGTGTGTTATTTCGCTCGAGTGAATCCTCATCCATCATCACAAAGGGAAAATAAGAGGAAACAAAGAAGCTACCTACTATATATGTTTAAATTACATGCATCGGTTGAGAGCTTTAAAGCATGTAAATCATAATGTCCTAACCTAAAGCACAATGAACAAAACTGGTAGAGTATCAGTAACAAAGTAACAATAGGATCAACATTTTAAATTCTCGTTGGTCATTGTCGACAAATGACGAATGCCTTTTGTTTGGACGAGCATTTTGATATGATAAAATAGTCTTTTGTACCCTGATTCTTGAATAGGCAGGGTTATTGCTATTGCTGCCTTTTATATACTATATCAAATTGCGACCAAGAAGCCTCTAGCCAAAACACACACACGAAGGGAGAAGCTACCAAAAACGAACGGCTATTTTGCTACTCTATAGTGTTGACTATCATTACTCGGCACTAGATAGATTTCCTTTGTGATATGTGATATTTGATTCTCCTGGTCATCATACAATTTATCTGAGCTATTCCCCTTCATCCTTTTTATTACACGCACTGAAGTAACTTTGTTTCACACAAAAATATCATATAGATATATCATTTTACTTTTTATTGTTATCATCATTGTCATAACACGTAGCCGTTGTGCATCATCCTAGATCCATTTCAGTTCAACTTTATTCTTCTTTCAACGAAAAACATCAGGAAAATGTTCCACTAGTATTTTGTGACTTAACACATTTTTCCATACTTAATACTCAATATACTTTTTTATCCCGTTCTTTTTCCTAGTTTTCGGGGAAAATATAGACGTTCCTAGTTTGTAGTACAATATTCTTTATCATAGTGAATAAGTGAGGCATTCAGTCAGAAAGTAAGTAACCGGTCACATTCTAAGCATTTCTTGCATACTTCCTCGCACAAGAAGAAAATTGCACTGAATGCTTTTCTCTCTTAGTTGAATAAAACTGGCTGATTCTATAGTAGATATACAGTGACCGATACGATACGGACATATACACACATCTTATTTCGTCAAACCTGTTTACCAATCCCTTTGGCTCTCTTTTCTGCTCACAGACAACACAGAGCTAGTAGTAGGACATCATTATTCTAGTAAAACTCTCTTGAAAAGAAACCGGAGAATAAAGAACAAGAACATTCTAAAAGTATATTATTATTATTCTCGGTGCGACAGCGCAAGGAAAAAGGGGAAGAATGAATAAAAAAAGAGGATCCGAGTCGGGTAAAAAAAAAACGCTCCATAGATCTATATTTCCTACTTACTTACAATTTCACGTAATCATGTCGTACGTATAATGATGTACGTCGTACGTACGTACCGTAGTCAATTTAAAACCGCATCAGACAGACATGCAGTGTTCATGCGAGTCACAAGGACAGAAAAAAGTGAGTGCTAAAACCTTTGGTTTTTATAACTCTCCAGTCGCAGTCCTTTCAGTATCTTAACCCAATATAATATATCATCAACCTTGGTCCTTATTTTTCCCTTGGTATTCAGCTAGAGTTCCAAGTGTGTGTGTTCCATATTATATCCTTCTCAGTTTTTCATCTTTTGCTTTTAGCAGTACAATATATTATAGACACCACAGGGCAGGCCGGACAGACAGTAGTATTTATATCTGTATGTGTGGAGTATGCTTGAGTTGGTGATTGCAGTCATGAGAAAACGAAATAATACAATTTCGCGAAAGTGGAGAGAGGCAATGAGGCATTGAAAACAAACTTTCCATATTAAACTGTAAATCCAGTGTGGTATAAAAGAACCATAAGTACATAAGCCAGCTAAAAGCGTTATATATATCCCATTTCGGAGGTGAGTAAGCGTAAGCCAAAGCAAAAGGCCTTACTACTACTACCACCACCACGACAAGTTTTCTCCTTCGTTGGTTGTTGGTTCCAAGTCGCAAAAAAATAAATCCTACTTGAGTCACAGCATACATATTATGCATAAACCAGTTACAGTTACACTACTGACTCAAACTAGTACGTATGTATGTACATTTGCTGTACTCGTCGTAAAACTACAATAGTAGCATCTACACATATCACACCACTACTACTACTGCTACTACTATGCACAGAATTTGGCTCGTTCCAGCAAAAATGACATATATAGCAGTAAAAAATGATATATTATGTCTACATTATGGCTGCATATATTCAAAACAACATGTACATTTGAGATTTGTATGGGTTGAAACATTTTCTTTTTAATAGAAAACGTGGCTAAAATCTCATCCTAACTGTAAAAGCTCATCATCATCATCATATCTTATATAGTATGATGGTCCGCAACCAAACTGAGCTCCACTCTCTACTGTGGTGCTAATAGTTTCAATAATAAATACTATGAAAACTTGCTACTTTACATTTTAGTTTTCATCATGCTACCTTTTGTTGTGTTGTAAGCCCAAGTTTCAATGCTCCCCACATTTCCGCGTAAAGCTATGTATATTTTACTATTATCATCATCATTATAACTTGAGGGGTTGCAATATTCATAAATTCAACCTTGACGAGTAGAACGCTCAACGTTTTATGAATTATATGAATGTACATAACGTTTCTGGTTGAAAATCTCTCTGCTACTGTTGGGCTGCAGAATATTTTATGAGCATTAAGCAGCAATCCGGTTGCTTTTCTTGAAAGCTTTTGGAAGCAGTCGGAGAGAGAAATCTGGGGACTAACAAACAAAGTAATATAATTATAATGGTTATACTCCTATAATATGTTTGTTTTTACACCAGTTTTTGCTTATTTATCTGTTTTATATCAAAATTCTTACCAGACATGAATGTTTTAGCAAAAAGTCATTTTTCCGTAACAGTTGCTTTAAAAGTGTATGAAAATCATTGCCTCCTTTTTACCATAACACTTACTTTTGCCATGTATAAAAGCAATTTGGCGGTAACGGTAGTACCAAGTATTATGGTGATAGGAGGTTGTGATTTCTCAGTTGGTGAAAGCATTACAAGTGTGGCAATGTAGCGGAGGAGAAAGCTGCTGCATGGAAAGTGAAAGTTAGCGGGAAATGAAAGATGAGACGTAGTAAAAGGTGCTAGGCTCTGGCACACACACACAAGTTTCATTTCTACTGGTTTCGTTACAGCAGCATTGCACTGGAGCACTGTGTATGAATATAACAATAACATTATTCATATGATCTTCAAAATAGAAGCAAGGTCGTAAGTTTGTTACGGGGATATTTCCAAAAATATACATACAATTTTTTTATGGGTGTATCGACTCACAAAAAAATAAGGAATTTAAAAGCCATGTTTAGTCGACATACCACTTATAGGACTACTCTGTCTATATTTTGAAAGATTTATCCACTTGTGTAAGTTTAATTTTTAACTCAACTTCCAAAGTCAAATAATAATAAGTTATGGGTATTTGTCACGGTACTGGTGTTTGTCAGTCTACCATTCTATCATCTATTTTAAAAGTTTGACTTTACTCGGATTTTTTCTTCATCATCAAGAATTTGATCATTGTTGCAATTAATTTTTAGATTAACATTTAAATCGGTACTCAAATCTACGAAGATCAGACTATAAAATAGGTAGGGTTAGGCAGGTCTAGTATAACTATTAAATTGTCAGTTGGTTGTGATTTGAAAATTTGAAACTGACATAAGCACCCAGCATACGCAGCAGAATGCTCTCAATGTGTTTACTGTGAATGTATTTTGAACCACTTTCGCAAGATTTTCAGCACGTTTGTTTTTGGCGTGCATGGGCTACATCGTTCATATGAAATAATATAGTGCAGTGGTTGAAGTTGATTTTCCAGTACACATTGAGTGAACAGAGAGCGAAATCGAGAGTGGGATGATGATAGTAACATACAGAAGACCCAAAAGGAAAAGTTTTATTTCTTCAAAGAAGTCATTCTTCACAAGAGAGTAACTCGCGCTCTGCATGCGTATAACTGTGTATTTAGCACAAGAGCGACTTAAGTAGAACAAGTGGGTTTTCTGCTTTCACTCTTCATACAGATGTGATGATCATTCACTTGGCATCGAGAATTGGCAGTATATGGTTCTTCTTGTTGTATACTGTGTGCTCATTGCAGCTTGCCTGCCACGAGTTTTTGAGAGAGAAGGAAAGGAAACATGATAGCTGCTGTCGTTGTCGTCGCCCCTTGTTCTTACAGCCCTATATTCTAGTAGAGTGCAGTCAAAAAGATATAATATACTCATTCTCTTAGGACTCCACTACAATCAACAGGACAGTGTGCGGATTGAGGATAATTTTATCCTTTTCTGATTCCAACTTACATTCTCTTTATTTTTATTTTTTGCTCCTGTATATATTTTCCCTGGGATGTGGACGATACAAAAGCAGAGCTAGCAGAATATAAGTAGTTTCTTGGGAGTGCTTGTTTCCAATTCCAGCTTAGAAAGAAAGATGCTGAGTAGCCATCATCTTCTCTCAGACAATACATTTTGGTAATGGAAAACTGAGCCACTACTGTCTGTTTGGAGTCAACAAGAATTCGATTTAAGCATGAAGTTATCGTCAATCTTGGGAAGCGAGTGAGTTAGGGAGGCAAGCAAGTGACGGAGCGAGTTAAAAAAGCAAAAAAAAAGCGTATTATTGAGAAGTAGTAGAGCAGTAAAACGATACACAGTTGGCATCTCTGTGTGGCATTTCCCTTGTGTGTGTTTTTCTGGTTTACTACTGCGTGCTTCCGCTAGCGAGAAAAGAAAGTTGAAAGATATATAAAAATATAACGTTGGATTTGTCTTACTCAACGCAATAAATACAAGCAGCTTGGTACAAAAACGAAAGACGCCAGAGACGATGATGAGAAGTGTAAGCTAGGAGATTTAAACAGGTGTGTGTGTGTGTCGTGTGAGGAACTGTGTGCCATTTCGATGCTACTACTACTATAGCTTTAGATTTTTTTTTACTTGTCATAACCGCCAGGTTAATTAAGTGACATTTTGTGCATAATTAAGATTTTTAATCGTTGATTTGTTATTACAGATGATGTGAGTGGATTAAAATACGTTTAATGACCTAGATTTACACAACTACCCGGTGTGTTGTAGCTTGAGAGAATCCTGATCCTGATAACGATCACCTATTGAATTTATTCATGACTGTTCAACTTTTGGAAAAATTGTATATTGTGCATGGTGCATATATGATACACGTTCTAAGTTCATGTAAAAAATAATCATTTTTGCAGTTATCGAAGGGGTTTATCAATACATGTAAATAAAAATAAACTGCGACTACAGAAAAAACACTGAATTGTGCATACGATGGGACGTTATATAAATGAAAGTAAAATTATCGAATCGAACTTTGCTGCGGACACCGTGGAAAAAGGGAACACGACAACGAGCCCTCTTGCGTCCATTGTTCATTGTGAAGCCTGTTCCAGTAATCAAACTAGTAGTGGTAATAGTGAAAAAAATAATGTGACTTCATCTTTTATGATGGTAAATAACAAACTGAATCGGAGAAGACGTCCTTTGAATATCAAAATCATGAGGGAGTTTCCTGTATGGAGTGTTCTTCTTATAACGTGGATGAATTTCTTTGTTGTGCTCACTGAAGGTAGGTGTATTGGCATGGATGTGCCCATTTGGTCTATTGTTGTATGCTGTCTGTTTCTTGCTACGGTCATCATGTGGAATCCACATTGTGGATGAAACAAATGTCATTAGTCATTTAGCAGACGTGAATAAATCACTTCTTGGTTTTGTGGCTAATCTTACCAAAATTGATTGGATACAACAAACCATGTAGAAAATAGACAATCCATTCCTAATATGCGTTTTCTAGAAAGAATGATACATTATATATCCTTTGCATAAACTATTTTACTATTCATAACAATCATAACGTATAGCTCATATATGAATGTAGGAAGTATAAGTAGATACAATCAAAAGAAAAAAAAATAGACTCAATTGACTAAACATAT
>JAHZNC010002896.1:0-13055 GCA_027744095.1 Zhuqinia jingwanae
TCATTGCTCCTGCAGACAAGTACCTCCAAGCTGGATTCAAAGTAACACCAGTTTCATTCGTTACTTGTCAAGAGCTTTCAAATGATGTCATTTGCTATAAGTTAAAGTTTAAAAAAACGTTTCCCCCTTTACTCCCCTGGGGGATGAGTGAGGTGGCTGAAAATCAATAGGTTTCGAGACCTTTGCCTCTAATGCACGAATGCCAAATTTGAAGTAATTTGGATACAAGCCGTTTGGAAGTTTTCGTGCGGACACACACATACATGCAACTTTTGCAAGTCATTACTACGCTGTTGCACAGCTACGGAATAATTCTATAAATTGATATTGATGTAGATCTACAACATGTGCCGGGTGTATGACAACTTCAGGAAGCCGGAGGAAATGGCGTTTTACTTGATGCGCTGTGCTGATTTAACCACCATAAATGAAAATGTGGTGGTGCAATCGAGTTCGTTGGGAAATATGTATGTACTGGCTACATATTACAGAGAAGTATGTATGTCAATTATATATCAAGAATACATCTTTTGATGATATTTTGATCTGATATCGAATCAAGATTTTCTCCTCAGTATTTAACACTGTATGGCGTTTAAGTTAAAATTGTGCTGTGAATTAATCGAGTAATTTGAAATTTGAACACTACCATTACATATAGGATTACGGAATGCGGTATGCAATATCGGCTCCACCAAATGCCAAAATAACATCCGAAATCAAGGAAGCCTTTGTCAAATGCCCATACATCAACTGGAACAAGCTCTACCACTTTACATGCATTGACTTTGAAATCAGTCCGATGATACATGAAATCAGTACACAGATAATAGGAAACTCTGTGACTTCTATGCCCTGTAAAATCTTTACCATCAGTAGGGAAGCAGCAATGAATTTAGACGTGACGTATGTAAAACTGTTTCACTTCCCTTTTTCCTAGTCATAATAGGCGGTTTCATGGAATCTTAGGTTGTTTTGGTATACATTCTTTTTTTAAATACACAAAACGTGTAGTCTTCCAGCAGATACCAATTCTGATGAACTATCAGTCCAATCAATGGATAACGTGAAAGGTGTGGAGTTCATCTGTAACACGTGGAAATACTCGATTCCTGAGAAAACAGCGATAGCTGTAGGAAAACTATTGCAAAAGAACAAATCAGTTGGTATATACGACCAAAATAGTGGAAACGTAGTTTGCGGGATGTGCATCAACGATTGTGGTTTAATGGGAATGCTTCATACATTGCCGGAGTACCGGGGTAAAGGCTACGCAACACTGGTGGCCAAACAACTCATGAAGAACTTCGCGAGTGACAGTGGGGCGGTACCTTGCAGTGGGGTGGAAATTAAGAACTACAGCTCTATTGCATTCCACGAAAAACTTGGAATGTCAGTCAGTCATTCCGCTGACTTTATTAAATACATACCAAAGGAATGGTGATAGGTAGTACAAAGGAATTTGTTCTTGGGTTACCGGTATACAATTACAATTGACAATTATATTTGTGAGTATTTTCACGAGCTTGACCTGTAGCTTGTAAATAAAATGTTATATCCAAAATGTTTCAAAGGAGCTATTGTTAATTTTTTTAAAGCACAGCACATGCACATTCAAGTGGCTGTAAATTTTTTGAAGTAGAGACGCATAATGTTACGCATTTTAACACTTGGAATAGATTTGAGAATACTTTGGCATGTTGTGTAAATACATACATATACTTATTAAAGAAAAACCTGGATAGTGGTCCATTCTATGTTTTCCACATACACAACATAGGTCACTATCATGTGGAAAATACATGAGCAAGTAGACTGGATTCATGAACACGTGCTAAAATAAATCCCAAGATAAGCAGCTCACTATGCGGACGCGAACTAAAATTGCTCATGTCGAAATGTTATATATACTGACATTGACCTTGGTCATCAGAGATACATGTAAATATTCGCTCTAATGTGATCCATATAATCCATCAATGGTCAGTATTTTAGTCTTTTTACATCATCAAAACGTCTTACATACAATTTTTATATGAACAGGAAGCTCAAATTTAATGTACACGAATACAAATACTATAATAAATGTATTCATTGTAACCTAAGGTGTTTATGTCAATGTTGAATGTGTTTTACATGAGATCTGCTCCATTGACTTGACTATAATTAACCTGCTGGATCCCATTTTAGTTATCATTTGAAACTATGCATCACTCTTTTGTATGATTGTAAAGAGACAATTTATGTCAATGTGTTTTACATGAGATCTGCTCCATTGACTTGACTATAATTAACCTGCTGGATCCCATTTTAGTTATCATTTGAAACTATGCATCACTCTTTTGTATGATTGTAAAGAGACAATTAAATTAATTATTGGTTATAAAATCAATTTTGTTCATACTACTGCAAAGTTTCATCATTAAACACAAAATCTAGCACACAGTTTGGCATCACCTCAAGAGCACGTGACATGATCATTACTCTTGCTGCATCTTTAGAACTTTGAAACCCCATCAATTAACCTTAACCATATCACAATCCCTTCCACACCCACTTGAACCTGTGTTAGTATCGTAGAAAATGAACAAATACAAATATTTTTCTGTAAAAGTCGACATTGTGCTGGGCGTTTGAATTAGGGAATAGTGAGTTAAAACGGCGATTTTAGTTTTTTTAAAGAAAAGTTTATTCTTCAGAATCAATTTCATTAAGGGTACCTAAACCTAAATACTTATTTCATAATATAAAACTTGCTGTTTTACGAATCTAATATGAGCCTTTCCTCGAACTTTTCATCTGAAAATGGTTCACTAAATAACGATGCCATCACCCCCCGTTCCGCTTTACACTTTTACTATGAAGAAGACGCTAATAACATTAAACCAATACTGGAAAAACGGCTACCAAAATCTGCCAATGTAAGTTTACTTTTGCTTCTCCTTCTAAACAAAGGTATAACATCAAACTCCAAGTTTGGCTGAATTGCTTCCACGATTGAACCGCTTTAACTTTTTCTCAATAAAAAAAATAAACAGAACTACATACCAAATCAAACGAAATAATTTTTTAATTGATTTGGATCTACAACATGTGCATGGAATATGACAATTTCAGGAAGCCAGAGGAAATGGGGTTTTACTTGATGTGCCCCGATGGTAGTTCAAAGGAAAACATGTGGGTACTGGCTACGTACTGCATTACTACAGAAGTATGTTGGAATAAATATATTAATATATTAAAACCGTATACGCATATTTCATTTACAAAACTCTGGCTATACGCACTTGGGATGTACTTCATCAATCAAGTTAACATTTTTCTTTCATAACGCTACTATAGCCCTACACGTTTTAATTACGTTTAAATCGAACCCAATTGATTTGATTCACATTATGTATAGAGATTACGGAATGCGGTATGGCATTTCCGCTCCGCCAAATGCCAAAATAACATCCGAAATCAAGGAAGCCTTTGTAAAGTGTCCATACATCAACTGGAACAGGCGCTACCATTTTCAATGCATTGACTTTGAAATCAGTCCGATGATACATGAAATCAGTACACAGATCATAGGAAACTCTGTGGCTTCTATGCCCTGCAAAATCTTTACCATTAGTCGGGAATCAGCAATGAATTTAGATGTGACGTATGTAAACCTGTTTCAATTTATCTTTTTATTATAACGCACAGCTTTAATGAAATTTTAAGTTGGATGTTTTCTTCAAAGAGACAAAATCTAATAAAACGTGTGTGGAATTGATTGTAGTGTTCCATCAGGAGAAGATACAAATTCCAATGAACTATCCCTCCGACCAATGGATAATGTGAAAGGTGTGGAATTCTTCTGTAACACTTGGAAGTATTCGATTCCTGAAGAAAACGGCAATTGCTACGGAGAAGCTGCTGGAAAAGACCAAATCAGTTGGGTTGTACGAGTTAAAAAGTGGAAACGTGATTAGTGGTATGTGCGTACATGGTTGCGGTTTAATGGGAATGCTTCATACATTAAAAGAGCACAGGGGTAAAGGCTACGCAAAAGTGGTGGCCCAACAACTTATGAAAATTTTGGCCACGGAAAACGGGTGTGTGCCTTGCAGTGCGTCGGAAATTAAGGATTACAGGTCTATCGCATTTCATGAAAAGGCCGGAATGACATTTATTCATCACGCTGATTACATTTTATACACACCAAAGGAATGGTGACTGTTGAATAAACAAAACAATAATTGGAAAAGAATAGTAATGTTAACATAAAGGACATATTTAATATTTTATTTTAAGTATCCCCTAAGATCGTGTTGCTCAGGGGTAATGAATAATTTTGTAAGTCACGAACATTTGTTGTTTTCAATTGTAAATAATTGAATTGAATGTCGAATAATAAATGCAGATTACTACTTTCTCTTTTCGGATAAATTTACTTTTTCCCCGAATCACTGTAAGCACTCACTGAACCCAAAGCAGTTGGTTGAAGCATTATATCATAGATCTGTGGAAACACGGAAAATCGAAAGCATGTTTAAAAAATTACTATACCTTTGTATAAATTCAAAATAGAACCATGTATGGTCATGGTGTATTTTATTTTGTTTGTATGCATGTGTGCAGTGTGCATTTGAAATGTTTCCTTTCAACTGAAATGTGTATAAATGTTTTGGCATCTTCACCTGGCAGTTGTCTGCTGCAGAAATAGCGTGTAGAACGGCATTTGACACGTCTTGAGGGTGTAAGCTTTCCACGTTTTCATAGAATTGTCGACCTTTCTCCACATCTCCAAATATTTTTAAATGGAAGCCTGTTTCCACTCGACCTGGACTGATTTGCTACTTGCAAAACAAATATGAGCTTTGGTCATGAGAAGCAGTCTACATTATTGGTACATTCAACGTGTTAAATTTCTTACCGTAACTTTTATCCTACTTCCCTTTCCCTCAATTTCCATAAAATAAGAGCTTTGGTCATGAGAAGCAGTCTACATTATTGGTACATTCAACGTGTTAAATTTCTTACCGTAACTTTTATCCTACTTCCCTTTCCCTCAATTTCCATTCGCAATCCTAGAAAAATAAAGTAAAGTTGGAAATGTGTTTGACCTCAAGAATAAAACATTGTTGATGCATGCATGTTGTTTCCTTTCTCACCTTTTGACAAAGCCGTAACAGCATGTTTGGTAGCTGCATAAAAGTTCATGATTCCAGTCACGTTGTGACCCAGCATGCTGCATTTTTAATCATACATACATACATATATATATATATATGGTATATCAAATGAAATATCACATCTTTAAAGGAATAATGCTAAAGTTGCATTTTATTGCAAACCAAATATAAGTTCACCTGCTAATGTTGATTATGTGACCGTCATTAACATTCCTTGCCATCATTGACTTGACGGCTAAATTGGAGCAGAGGACAACTCCCATGACATTTGTATTCAGCAAGGATGTCATATCATCTCCCTTGATATCTAAAAGTAGTGTTATGTTCATTTCAGATATTAACAAGCAGGGGTATCGGGGAATAAGCTAATAAATGACTGAGTTGACATTAAACTCCTCTGAAATAATAAACGAGGCAAATTGAAATTAAATTTGACTGTTCAAGTGTGCGTGGCTGAACATCCTTTAAAAAAAGTAGGTTGATGAAGGAGTGAGGATATTGTTTAATATTCGCACATTTTATAGGCGGTAGACCACTCACTTTGTTTTTAAAAACGATGGAAAGTGTTACGCAATTTACCCAGAAGCGATGTCAACGTTCCAGCTCCCGCATTGTTGATACATATATCTACACCGCCATGATTCTCCTGTATCCACTGAAACATTCCCTCAATTTCGGAAGAGTTCCCCACATCACACTTGTATGCACTCAATTTTCCGCTGAAGCCTTCCTTTGTGCAACGTTCTATGAGATCCTTTTGGCAAGGAGAAACAAGACGAATTAGGGATAACTAAGAACCTCCTATATAAACTGCAGATGTGTTGTGTGCGTGTATATATAATGCACAAATGTAAATTTGCACACATATAAAATTTATCCTTGCAAAACTTAAAATATTACTTACATTAATACGATCGGTATTCCTGGCGCATCCAATAACATTCACTCCGTAACGCAACAGATCAGTTGCAATGGATGCACCCAATCCGGAAGAAACACCTGTTACAAGTGCATTCCGTCCCACCCAACGGTTCATTCCACCAAATTGAATTAACGACGACATTATTGCGACTATATTGAGATGATTGTTGTGAGGTTTTAGCAAAAGGTTCGACGAGTCACTAGCTTGTAGAAATTAATACGATGAAAATTTTGTTATTTATTTGCTTCCGAATCTTTAGCTTGCGTTTCAGGTTGCCGATAAACTCAAGAAACCTTTCAGACACTACATAAAATTTGTCCGCTTGCGAGAACTGACTGGACAGAGAACGAGACGCTACATTGTACATGTATAGTACATTCTTTTCCAAAACATTACTAGGATGTGTAAGAGTTATTAACACCACGCACAGAACAGTTTGTCTCAAGGTTATTCCCAAAGTGGTATTTTGTTTAAAATGCCGTGCGCTGTGCAATATGGTTATTGTTAAAAGTCTATATAGATACCTGCAAATCATTCATCATGTCACTCACTTTAATCAATGATTCACAGTATATAGTATCGTCGAGCTGGATTTATCGTCGTCATCCTCATAATATAATCACTAAATAGTATGTAAATTCCATAATTGTTTTTTCAAGGGTTTATTTTTTGTGTGTATAAACATGCACGTGCTTATGAACTTTTATTATTTGAGAGCCAAAAAGCATATATGTATTTCTAATTTTTTCTGGAGTCTTCTTGAATGTACTTTGTACTGAATAACATGCATTATGGTATGATCAGTCTAACTCGCAAAGCTTTATCGTTGCTTCTTTTCTTTGAAATCATATTTACTTTTCAAGTTACAAATGTTTTGCCTCGATTTTAATCACCTCTCCATTGACACTCAAAATGCAAATTAAAAAATATCCAATGCATGATTTAAACATTTTACGAATGGTAAAATTATTCAGTGAGTACACATTTATTTTCTGGGTAAAATTATTATAATTTTATTCCTACATAGAATCCACTCTTGATGCTCAAATTTTTTCATAAAATGTATTGATCCCACATCTTGGCATACAGTGAAAGTATAAAACATTTTTCTAAAAACATTACCAATTCATATATAACATAACAACAAAAACTAAATTTGAACTTATGAATATTATGATATATGTACACATACCACAGAAAATACAATTTATATAGCAAAAGAAAAAGACAATTACCCTGTTTAGTAAATGAACAACATGAACGGGAAAAAATAAAATGGAAAATGAACCAACAAAAAATTAAGTTTACTCAACATCAAAGTAATCAACGTGCTCCCCCTTAACGTACTTTTTCTCGGCCAGAACCCTAATCATTTTGCCCACAGTTTGCTCACATGTAAGAGAGTTACCCCCTGTACGACAATCTGACATCATCTTTTGCAAATCTGGATCCCCAGTATGTTTACAAGCGCTATCCAACATTTCAGTCTCTACAGGACCTGGTGCCCAGCTGAGCACCTGAATGTCCGACTCCTCTGCCACAATTTTCATCAACATGTCCCTTGTCACCTTCCCTGAACAGTATAAGCCCCATGTTTTACATGCCTGGACAGCAGCCAAAGATGTAATTTGGATGATACTTCTTTGTTTGGATGGGTCACCAAAGACCTTGAAGAACTGTGTGGTCAAGATCATCATTGNGTGGTCAAGATCATCATTGAGAAGACATTTAGTCCAAAATAACTTTGCAATTCAGCCAAATCCTCCATTTCAATCACTTTCAGTTTTTTCTCGATTCCCAAACTGCCTGCATTATGAACCAAAATTGAGTGATCAAAATCCGTAGCTGCCGAGTTTGTTTGGGTGAGTGCGGATTCTATAGAGCTGAGGTAAGCATCCTTATCAGGCTTCTCTAAATCTGCTGGAACAGTGACGACGGAAATATTTCTGCCAGTGGTAGCTGCAAGTATATCAGCTTTTGTATCTTCAAGGGCTGCAGCAGACCTGGCCATTAATAGGAATACAGAGCCATCGGCTACTTTCTTGGAAAATTCTATTGATATGGTGCGACCAATCCCTCTGGATGCACCAGTGACTAAACAAAATGTTTTTTGATTCCAAAATTCCATTTTACTGTTGATTCACAGAAGCTTCCAGAATATCTTCTGCTGTAGACAAATTTTCGGTACTGTCTTTATCCTTTTCTGTGTCTTCACCAGCGGGAGGTGGCTTTTCCGTTTCTTCACTAGAGGAAGGGACCTTTTCCGTATCTGCTTCACTTGTGACTTGCTCGTCAACGTTGTTGTTGCTCAATAGTATTTCCAACTGGTCAGCTTTTAAAAGGTGAACAAGTTCCTCTGCTGTTAGGGCTTGCTTTTCTGGGGCCAACTTTTTCAAAAGTGGATTTACTTTCAACTCCTCAAAAATTTCTTGATCTACTGTCAATTGTTCTACGGAATTGCTGAGCAGTTTTATCATGCAAGATTCCTTAGTTTCTCCTAAAGAGCGAAGAATGGAACTGGCATCCGGTCCTTTGTTGCCACCTTTCTGAATTTTTTTCAATTTTTTCTCTGTAAAAGTAACACAAAAAACCGTAATGAAAGTGTAAATGCTGCAAAAAAATATTATTATTTTTGTTGAAATAATTTAATATTTTACAATCAAATCAAATTTTACCTAAAGATTCCAGATACTGCTGTGAATCAGATAGCTTTACGAAAGGCTGAAAATTATCCCCAAATGTGAGACTGTCCGATTGATTTTGATGCTCACTGAAATCAGTAATGGCTGGAGACAGGGTGGTGGTAGAATTTTGATCGTACACCTGGCTATTGTCCCGGTTGTGTAATGCAAGGTCAACCACATTGGGTATAATACAACTTATGTCATCATCATCATCATCGCCCGTAAAACTATTTGCTGGACAAGGTTGCCAAGGGTCCATTTGTGAAGCCACGAAATTCCACAACTCCAAAATCAACTTGTTTTTTATAACAATATAAGCAGACGTCTTTTTTAACAAAGGCAATAAAGGTATGTACACGACGAGCAAGACGAAACTCTACAAGTGTACAGAGAGCTTACAAGTACGTAATGTATGTGGTACAATGCAGGGAGTATCAATGATGATGATGTTGAATTTTTTCTCCGAGCCTCGCCTACTACTCCTCTTCTGGAGAAATAAAAAGATAAAACATGCGTATACAATATAAAATAGCTGAATATAATATTTGTATGTAACTTGAAGATATTTTTATAGGCAGTGTATCAAGTTTACTTTGATCTCTGGATAATATAACGTACATTTTATTTTGTAGAAAAACCGGATTTTATTTGATGCTTGCACATAGTTTATATATTACACAATGTTGAATGTGCACAAGGGGAGTAAATATTAAATACATAAACCATGCATACCTGTAATTCTTCAAAGTTGAATGTATTCTGCTGGGCTGGCAGATTTCAAGTAAATAAATAGTAAATGGAGATGTATTCAAATATCTTATTCTTATGTCACATGAAACCAATGAAGTGTTGAATTGAAAATCAATTTTAAAAAGTCTTCCTTTCCTAAAATTATACAACTCTGAGCATATAATCCGTATACATTTCTATTTCTTCCGTCCAGCTGAGCTAAGTCAGGTGTATACAAATATACGACCACAACCACAGCAGAAGAGTCTATATCATATAACAGATTTCAAATGAAGAAATGAAATATGTACATGTATAGAAAAATGTGTTATGATGGGCTTTTATGTGTTGTGCAACCTGCAACGCATACGATATTGAAATATCCATCTCAGTTCTTCTTTACCTTTCATATAATAAATGAACCATTAATAATGGTACATTATGTATGGTATATATGCAATATTGGTATGTATATAGAATTATTATTGCATGAAAACATTTTTTTAAATCCATTTAAAGTTCAGGAACAAAGTCAGCATTTTCAATATCAGATCCATCAAGCCATTATTGCACAATAAAATTTTGTGGTTAATCATTATTGATCCTGTTTTTTAATTCTTTATTATTTCCAGAAATAATAGAATGTGTGAATAAATTTGTTGATTTTATCAAGATAAAAGCGTATTTCATGAGCCGGTTTTCATTTCAATACCTAATTTAATTTTTGTACAAATTTTTTACTCTTTCTTGAAATGAACTTTCTTGCCCCTTTTGCCACAAACACATCTGTACATGGCTTTACACATTTTAACAGCCAAATAAAGAACAAGAATTAGCGCAACTAGTATTGCAGCCGTGGAACGTCTCTGACTAGTTTGGAAAGCTGTTTCGCCTTCTGATTGTATCTAGATATAACACATATTTAGAAAAATTTAACAAACTAGTATATCATGTATACGTAAACTATTAATATGTACAACACTGGACAACAATCACAAATTATTAACCAAAATATGTCATAATGTCATTCTATATTTACATTGGATTATCAATCAATTCTTTTAAAGCAGTTTCCAATTTCTCCTCATTCATGTCAATTAACTCAATGAATTTGGCGTAGCCACTCTTTTCGGCTTGCATCACGTTTAAATCTTGGTCACCTACATATTTTTTTAAATTTTTTTAAAATCAAGTCACCATCATAAGGGAATAAAACAATCAAAAATAAATAGACAGTGCTGACCAAAAACTGGCAATCCTAAACAAGGCACCCCGTGATAAACGCTTTCTTGAGTGGAGAGAAGACCACCATGAGTCATGAAGACACGAATATTTGGGTGACCTTTAAATAAAATGTAAATGAGTTTCCAGTATAATATATGTGCGTGTTCATTTTATTAATGTGTGTACGTACCCAATATGTCCTGTTGAGGAAGCCATTTACTCAACTTTACATTCTTTGGTAAATCTGGCATAGGTTTTACTTTCCCGTCCCATTTCCAAAGCACACGTTGTTTCAATTTGGAAAATACTTTAACAAATATTTGTCGAGTTTCTTCTGGCATTTCATTAGGTTTTACAATGGATCCTAAACTAAAGAAAATGAAACCATCTTTTCCTGATCCCGTCAGAAAATCGTCCAAATCCTATGCAAAAGAGCAAATAAGACATACAATAAATATTTTTGTCATGAGTGACGACATAATGTATCAAACTCCAATAGCAAATATCAAATTCAATTATCATAATTGAATATCATATCATATCAATAGTTATTAGTTAATTTACGGTTACAATATAAGCATTGAGTGTAAACCTTTGGTAATTTCTTGGCAGGCCTTGTATGCATTCCACCTACTTCGATCACGTCGGGAAGTAATGGTCTCGGATAATTAAGCGTGAAATGGCTATTCATGAAAATCATGCTGACATTTGCTTGAATTTCGTCAATACTTGGCAGCTTATCCCCATTAGGAAGATGCTCTCTGTACATTACTTCAGCTTTATTAATAATGAAAAGGTCCCACAAGTAAGCAGATACAAAATCTAACACGGTGTTTATCAGCCTCTCTTTAAATGACATTCTGTCGGTATACTGCAAAAATATTGAAGGGACAAATGACTGAGGAAGTCGATTACCAACAATATTGGATATGTATGGGGGTGCAGCCACTGTTGATATGTATATCGACGAAGCGTTAAAATGTGGAATCAGTCCCAGGACGCAGAAATTAAGGAAAATATCGACAAAAATCAAGTTAAAATTTCCTTGATTGAGAACGTCTTCGTGTAATTTTGGATTCTTGAGAAGTTTCAGACACGCCTTATTCATATGATCGAAGGATGAGGAGTTTGCCATTTGAGCAATAAATGATTGCTTACGTTGCTCGAAAGGATTTGGCATTTGCCCTATTAAGTCCTCGACGGTAATCAACTGGATTTGCTTCACTGTTGCTGGCATGTTGGGGGAAGTGATCGGAGACAACGTAACTATGTCATGGCCCCTTTCTCCAAGGGCACGCATGAGCGGTTCAAAAACGTGGACATGACTTCGGGATGCTAATGGTAGCAAAAATAGAATTCTTTCGCTAGAGCCGGCTGCAGCCAGTGTCATGATTATTACACAAGTTATAAGGAACTTATGTGACCCCATCTTGGCGTCAGATTTATCTTTCACAAAATTTTAATAATTTAAATTGAACTTATGAATGACCACAAACACCACATCTCAGTCAGAATGCCAAATGAAGAACAAGCATCATAAATTCAGCCCCAGAATTATATTTTTTGTCATGTGAGTTTTTAGTATACAAATTATCAATGAAATGGAGCATGCTCTAACATGACATGTTATCAAAACTCTTCAAAATCATTGCATTAAAACATTGTACACTGATAGGTTTGATTTGATGATGATGTTCAACGTAATGACTGCTACGTACCCATTCAAATCGCGTTGTGATAAGTTTCGATTCGATTGTCTTGCTTTTAGACTTTAGTAGTGTGTTGCAATGCAGTAGAACTCAATTACGAATAATAATAAAGACAGATATGTTGTCTATAATAAATGTGATTATGTAACAATGCTGAAACCTAATGTACCGCATTTTACACATACCTGTATGCTTATGATGACTGAAAATGCAAGACAATTTTAGGTGTATATAGGTATGTAATGTGAACTGATGATGATAAAAGGTATTTTTTACATCTCTGAAAGAAATTACTTCTATCTATTCATTATCCCAAGGCCGTATCATGACAGTCATCACATCATAATTCAATATCATTATCACAGTCATCATTCCAAAAAAAGTTATATCTATATTTTAAGGTATCTTTACTTGTTTTATTGGAATACGAAATACGACAAAGCATGTATGAATCAACGTGCCATGTTAACTTGCATTATAAAAAATTTTGTATACAAACTCATCAAAAAATGCAACTGTTTTTTACATTAATTTGTTAACAGTCTCGTCAATAGTCGTCAACAGAATTGCTGAATTAAAGGGAGAGAAGCATAGCAGTCATAATTGTTCCTGTAGAAATCAC
>JAHZNC010002897.1:0-21863 GCA_027744095.1 Zhuqinia jingwanae
TGCATATTTACATACCAACAAACAAACCGGAGAAAAGCAGAGAGATGGAAGGAAGTAAATCAAGCCGTTTACAAAATACACTGTGTAATACACAATGTGTATGTATGTATGCACTGTACAAAATGTACATTGAATCTTTCAGCTTTTTGTCGACAACTGTTTTTCCTTCTTTACTTCTTCTTGGCTCTCTGTTACTACTACTGCCTATCTCTCTCTCTCTCTCTCTCTCTTTCAATTTTTTTTTATTAAAAATATTCAAAGGGATAATATTATATATTTTAGAGATCGTAAAATGTTTACTCCAAACGAAACTCTGAGCTGAAAAAAACATATAATAAGAACTGACTTCGAGTGAATCGAAGAATATATAGTCAGCTAAAACAGGCTGAAAAGCTTCCAAGTTTTATGACCTTTTGGCTTTTTGTGTCACCTTTACTATTCCTCTCTTCAACAGTTCAAATTCAATACATATTTGTATGTCGCGCGGAGATATGTAGGAATAAAAGGGGAGAGGATCATTTTTGCTACCGATATTACTATTCTTCTACTACTTCCATATACCTATGCTCGTAGCAGTATGGTAGAATATAATAGTTTATTGTGTTTAAACTATATACATATATTATACGTGTGTACATATTTACATTTTCAAGTAGAAAGATTATCCATTTTTTTATGAACAGAAGCAAAAAATAAATATGTATATTATTATTATTATTATTATTATTCAAAGTAGGAAAATTCCAGAGGCTCATAATAAGCTTACTTTGTTATTACGTTTTCCTGCCCATTTCATTTTATTTTTTCAGAAAACGTGATCTCTACAAATTTACAAGTTATACAAACCCTAAACCGAAAAAAAAACTCTGACGAGACTTTTGAAGTAAAAAAAATATCCGACACATTTTTTGGCGTAGGGGAAAAATGCGACAAAGAGATAACTTTTTTTTTGCTATCAAGAAAAAATTTGTTCATTAATCCGCCCATTTTTATTATTGAAGGACTTTTTCCACCGACATTACAAGGTAAGTTGGTATAATACCTTTAGGGGAAAGTATATAATAATAGGTATATATACCCAATAATAATATATATGTACATAAATATATACATACATGTTCTCCCAAGAACACACACTTATCTGCTCATAAAATATTTACACGTCCATCAATACTGCAAATTATCTTGTAGCTCAGAAGCCGCATGTTTGCTCCCCACACCTGTCATTAAAATCCCATCACCATCACCATAATTCTTCCAACATATTTATTGAATCACAGGAAGAAAGAAATAGTCTAGAGAGACTTGAGACTGAACATCATCAATCATCATCATCAAAATCATCATCATTTAAAAAAAAGATGATTAAATAGCAAAAATTTCCTTGTGTGATTGTGGAAACTTGTAGGACAAGTTTTTGCATAGCTAAATACATAATACCATTGTACCTACTTCTATGTATATTTATTATGATGACTTTGATGTGTGCAATAATGGTTTGACATGATCATCATCATACCTGTCGTCCTATGGAACATGCAAGTAATAACAATTCAAAAAAATATTATTATTATGATGATGATGATTATATATACTTATATATTAGCTGCTGCTGCTCCTTTTTTATAATACTACTTGTTGCTTACTGTTTACAACCTGCTGATTTTATGGTTAGCAAAAGTGTCCATGGAATTCATGCATCCATCTATCCCTGTCCATCTCACTTTCACGCACAACAAAAAACATACAAAATGAGGGAGAGGGAGAGAGAAGTTCCATTAGTAACATAATAACAAGACAAAGCCGCAAGACCACGTTCCCCAAAAAAACACACCACACCACAACAGCATCCCTGATCTGATGGAAGATCATCATGAAGATCATATCATGCTGATGATGATGAACATGAAAATGATACATAAAGAGAGCAACTCTCAGCTTCTCTGCTTGTATTTGTAAGCATTAGTGAGTGAGTTTATGTTGTGTGTTTTTTGTGTGTAAAAGATTACAAGTTTGACCGACGAGCGACTCGACTCGATTCGACCGTGTAAAAATGTTATGTTAGTATAATATATCCTTCGTTTTCAGCAAAATAGTAAAACATCACATCATAATAATAATAATAATAATAATCATATAGAGAGGTAATCACAACACACACTCAACTCACCTCTTTTTGTGAGCCATGAACAGAAGAAGAAGACGAAGAAAAAAATATATTTGTGTATGTATGTGTATCAAACAAATTATCACGTAAGTGGCCTGTCTTTGCCCCTGTCAAATTTACCTGAAAAATGCAAATGAGAAATCTCAATACATAATTTTTTTACATGCTTTAAAATAATGCCCCTGCTGCTGCCTTCAAGAAGAGATATACTAACATTAATATAAATGCTGGTAATAATAATATAATAATTTTATAATATGGCTGTGATGATAATGATGATGATGACGATCTTTTGAGTGAAGTGCAAGGTAAATAATTACAATTTACAAGAAGAAGAAAAAAATGGTAGAAAAGTAAGTTTTTTTTCTCTTTTATTCGATAAAATCATTTAAAGCAAAAAAAGCAAAGGCTGGAAGAGAAAAGGGCGATAAATATGTGTACACTATGTAGTATTGATTCCAGCAAAATAGCACATGAAATTATGATCATCATCATCATCATGATCCTTGTTGTACGTGGTCCAATTTATCCAAATGTTTTTTTTTGTTGATGTTTGATTTAAAAAACGAAAAATGTTTGCTATTTGAAAATTATTAGTTATTTTTTTGTGTATACCTATATATGTGTGCATGTGTGTGTGTGTGTGAACCCATCATGTGATCTGATCATTCTAGTATATAAATTATAAAAACATGGAATTTTCCATACAGACGTCTGTTGTGAGTGTTCCCATCATCCATTATCCATCCATACTAATTATCTGTAGGTATCACTGTTCAAAACATGTAATAAGTATATAAATTATAAAAACATGGAATTTTCCATACAGACGTCTGTTGTGAGTGTTCCCATCATCCATTATCCATCCATACTAATTATCTGTAGGTATCACTGTTCAAAACATGTAATAAGGAGTAAATGATTATTTTTTTTAAATATGCCAAATTAATGGCTTGAATTTGACTTGGCAAAACAAATTTTTATACAACTTGTATTTACATTAAATATTTTTTTACAATTAAAAAATGCATTTAATTATTTTACGTTTTTTCACATATCTTATTTTTAAAGCAAACTCACTGTCAATCAGTTTGGGTTTTCTACATAGACTAGACCTCATTTCCTCCTCTGTTGTAACTTATGTAACTCTGTTGCCCTTTTTTATGCATTTTTTTCTACATATTTTTATGACCATCATCCTCATCCATTCTTCTAAACCATCATTGTATATTATATATTTTTGTAAACTACACATACAACTTTAAACAATATGTACCTACATCGACACTTACTACACACACATTCAAGATTCACGGTTTTATCTTGAAAAGGAAACGATAAAACCAGCAAGTTTGTACTTGCATTTTTCTGCAATGCGAAAAAAAGGATGATTATTATGATTGATAATATTATGGGGAATATAGTAACAATGGAAAGGGAAATGTATATCATGTCATTATTATATAATAATAAGTAGAAGAAGACCAAGACAAGAAGGAAGACTTAAATAAGATGATAACCATTTACACTAATTTACACTTTACACATTATATGTGTACATACCTAAATACATTACTCTTATTTGTTCATGAAAGTAAAAAATATATATAAATATATTTTAAAACTAGGCACTACTCTAGCAAAAAAAAAGTATTATATAACCAAAGTAGTATTATTATTATCATCCCCATCACAGAGAAGGTAACAAAAAAGGAAGAGTCCATTTACAAAGTTACCGTTATAGCGCATAGCTCATTGTAAATACTTTATTTAGCGCTTGCAGCACTGATTTTTATAGAGATGGCATATGGCATACACATGACATATAGAGAACATTGTTGTTAAACCCATCATGTTCAAATAGAACTTGAGTCTGTCAGCAGCCAACCCAACAATGAGCCGATAAATTACACCGTCGTAGTTCGTACATACATCCATACATGTATGCAGCTATTCTCTCTCTCTCTGCTGTGCTGATTATTGTGGGTGAGTCACACTTGTGGAGTTTGTCAGCTTTAAAAAAAAATTACACACGTAAAAGCCTCACCACCATCATCATCTAATATTCATTATCATTATTATGGTCTGAGATATGGTGGTGGTGGTAGTGGTACTAATGCTGTTTTATTATTATATTATTTCAGATTTAGCATTAAACACACGTCATCATCATCATACACACACGTTGCTATTTGTTGTGGGAGTATACTTGTTGTTGTAAGCTGTGTGTGTGTGTGGAGGAAGAGAGTGAAAGTTGACCAACTTATTTTTTTTTCCTAGCAGCCAGCCGGACGAAGTTAATGTGCTTGTTTGTCGTTTCGTTGCAACTGTTGCTTGTTGCAGTTTTTCTGGTGTACTTAAAAATGTGCCTGATGTGATGCTGCTACATAATGTAATAATAAATATAATAAGCTGTAGTTGTACATTATATATTTATAAATGTATGCAGATATGTATGTATATTTCTTATTATTATTACTATTATGCGATGCTGTTTTTGTTAGGTAGAATCGTCTGTTCGTCATTATCATGATAATGATAATGATGGTGAGGATGAGTAGGATGAGAATGATGACGATGAGCGTCAAATCATCATCGTTGTTGCTGTTGGTATTACCACCACCATCATCGTCATGACATAGTCATCCTCTTCTTCTTCTTATTCTTCTTCTTCTTCCTTATAAACAGGAACGTGCGTAATATTATTATTACCTATTATACCTGTTACGTGAGCTATTTATGCGTGTATTTGCGGTTTCTTACATAATGCAATAATGAGTTATATAGCGTTTGGGTTTTAAGCCTAGTTTATGTTCAAATTTTTAATGAAAAATGAAAAACCGCAAGTCACAAAATAAATACACTTTTATGCACACAATACAAAATAAAAAGGGCACTAGAGAGAAGAACAAAAAATTGTCTTGTGTATCTTATTTTGTTTGTTTTTATGGATGCTGCTGCTGCTAATTAGTAAAGTAGTAGTGCATCAATAAAAAAAATCCAGCAGAAGAAAAAGGAGGCGATGAGGTCCTTAAATTTTTTATGTTACAAAGATGAGCAAAACAAAGGCTTATATGCTCCGCATAAACTTATTAGGAAACTGTAGAATGGACAATGTGGCTAATGAACTTATTGTTTTGTTTTAATTATTAATCATCTCAATATTTTTGGACAAGTTGTATCTAAAATTTATACTTTATGAGCCTTCAAATATTACCAGTAATATTTTTTATTATGTTGGTGGGTGTATGTGTGTGTGTGTGTGGCTTGTTGGCCTGAATATTAAATTGCTAGCAGGTAGTATAATAGGTAATATATGAAAAATAATGCATATTATAAATTAAACAACAACAAAACAATAGACTTGGAAATAATATGACGGTAGAAGAAGCATACTACATACATACGCACACAGGAAATAGGAAGGAAGCTAAAAAGTTAATAATAATAATATAGTATGCTTGTCCATTTATCATATTTTTATATTAGAGCATATTGAAAGCTTTTTTTAATATGATAATACCCCCGGGGGTGTGTTTTCAGGAGGTCCATATATGTAGGTATTGTTGTTGTCAGATCAGCAGCAGTGTGGTCAATAAAACATCCCCATATTAAAGACGCACATGTACACATTTATGTAAGTACATGTACTCTCATATAAAAGCATGCATGCATGCATGTATGTATAACGGGTTCTTTTGAAAAAAAGTATCAAGTATTAAAATAAAGTGCTCTTGTTTACCGATATATACCTATACATATTGTATATCTTTGATGTGGTGTAGTCTATTCCCCTTCCCCCTTTTACGACGACAACAAGTACAAACTATGGATCTGTCATTGTTCATCTCTTTCAGTTTCGGTGCTTTTTAGAGATGGGGTGATGACGACGGTGACAGTGACATACCTGCATATTTATTATCTGTCCGTTCTTTTTTTTAAACCCTTTTAGCTATACGTAATATTATTCTATCAAAAAAAATCTAATATCATATGCATAGTTTAAAGTATGTATATAATATACGCATGAGGAAAAAAAGTAAATGTATTGGACCAATACTATTGGTATCTTGATTTTGGTGTGTGTCTGTGTGTGATCATGATCATGATCATCATCAGTGAACATTGTTTGTGTGGTGCCACAGGGCGATCTGTATTTTGTCTCGTTATCATAACAATGATAATAATGGTAATAGCATAATAATATACGGAAAGTATCATGATAAAAGGTAGCGTACCAGCTATATCAAGCTCACAATAGAGTGTTTTTACTATCATGATGTGTATATATTCTTTCTTTTCTTTTCGTGTCTTTTTTAACCTTAGAAGGTTAACATTTAGAGTTGTTGTATAAATTCACGTTACTTCTTTTGATCAAAGCAACAAAAATCTGTTATATTTATATATATTCTGTTTGTATTTTATATTTCTTTTAAAACAAAAAATTTTTTAGATAGTAACCAAGCGCAACACGTGCTATGAGTGAGTAAGCAGCTCAATATAAGATTAGATGGAATGAGCTAAACTGTGTGTTTTAAAGCCATTATATGTGACATAATATGCAGAATAAATATATTGATGTATGTACCTATTATACAATATTGTTTTTTACATTGATTAAATGGGAATGCAGTTTTCTTTTCATTTTCTAAGGAATTGGTAGAAAGAAAATATTTTTCTTGTAGAAAGCGGCCGGCAGACAGTGCTAAAAAAGAATGCATTTCATATTTTACAGCAGATTTTCAACCAAAAACAAAGAAATCAGCAAAGAATTTTTTTTTTTGAAAATTTTGTTTTATTGTATAATTTATTTTCCATAATAAATAATTAATGAATAAAACTTTGTTAGATATGAAACGATAGATTATGTGAAGCCAATAAAATGAAGTAAAAGTTGCTGAATAAGTTTGTCTCCCAAATTGTAACCTATTTTTAAAGCACAAAAAACTGTTTGTACAATTTTTTTTTTTGCTCTTCTGGTAAATCTTTATTTTCCTTTCTTAGCCACACACACACACACACTTGTAGCTGTAAAAAAAAATATGCACAAGTGAAACAACAAGTTTTTCATATTCATTCATCAGCAGTCTCTTCCTCCAGATTTTATAAAAATTAAAGAGGGTTCTTTCTCTTGCCTCCTAATGTTCCCTATTAGGTATAATAATAGTATGTTAATATGCTAACATGTATATAAGATTCTTTTAAACAAGGAATTCCCTAAATTTTTTCAAACATATTTTTGCCAAACAGAGAATGGGCTTGGTACTACTCTTATGTACATAGCTACTGGTTTCATTTCATGCACAGTATAAAATGTTTAAAATAGACGGTTCTTTTGTGTCCCAGAATATTTTTACGATCCTCAAATATTACTATTTACTAAAACTATGTACTATAGTACATGTACATGTAAATATATTATTGTACCCATACATAAAATCTACATCCAAGGTTCTCCAAGGCTTACCTCGCGGTCTACTTTTTTCACCAGCCACTTTTTTTTCTTGTTCACTTTTCAAATGAGCACGGAAAAAGGCAAGGCTTCTCCATGTAATAAAAAAATTTACAGAGAAAAAAAAGCAGAGTCAGGCAGGGAAAAGCAAAACGAAAAAAGAAAGAAAAAGTTTACGACTGTTTGTGTATGATAATAAATAAATAATAATATTTCGAGCATATTATATGCATATTATATTATTATGTGGGTAGTTTTCAAAAAGTTATTTTATTATAATTTCAATATGTTTGTATGTAGTTGGATACACAAAACACATATATTTATGCAGCGTACATTTGTACATGCATATAATTTATTATGCATTCAAATTTTTTTTAGCCTGAGAAAATATTGTGATTCTTGTTTATTGTTAAGCTATTATAAGTCCATCCTGGGAACCTTCTTCTGCCTCACATACATAAATACATAGAAGCAGTTTAAAAACTGAACAATCAGTTAAGCACCAGAAAATCCCGAAAAAACACTAAAAATCAAAATAATCATTATACATAAACAACGTATTTACTAAATATATTTTTCATCATTATTTTCAGTTTGTACATAAATCACCATCATAAAAAAATAAAATTTTAAATAAAATTGTTATGTCGATTTTATTATTATTTATTATTATTTTGATGTGGATCCTTCTTCTTTAAGGAAGCTTATTCTTATCTCCCTGACTGTCTATGTGAACGAACAAAAATAAGATCATATCTCAATCTCTCCTCGTCTCCTCTAAATCCACATTTTAAAATGACAATTAATTTTTTTTCGCGTGATTAATCCAATTTAACTGTAATAATAGCTCTACAACTATTATAGCTAGCATAATAATAATTATATTGCTTCTTGTTCAAAATAAAAGAGTAGAGCAGTAGAGTATCAGAGTATACATAATGCATAATAATAATAACAAGCCTCATTTTTTCCTGTCTGCAAAAAACAAACATTGTAGAGCTGAATGCATGTATGTAAATACAAGCATATTTAAAAAAAAATATATAAACTTGTTAAATAAAATTGTATGTAGGTATCTACATTATGCTTACGTATGAAATGAAGTAGGATGCATCTACGTCCTGTATGTTCGCTTATTACAAGTCGCATCAGCAGTACACTTTTTACATAGTTTAGTCCGTGCTTCCTGGGAATTTTACCAGAAATTTGTCGATGGGAATTTCTGAAACTCATTAATAAACATCAACAGAGGAATAGTAGTAGTAATAATAAATTGATTGTGATTATGATTAGATTAGATATTTTAGAAAAAAATTATATACGTAATATGCTATATGCCTATTTAAACTATACATACACATAATATTATGCACATAAGCAACATGTAAACTTGGTTGTCGTGTCCTGCTTCTTCATCAGCTCTTAAATGTCAGTCTCGTGCGAAGCAATGTGCCGGTGATATAATAAAAATACAACAAGCCACACACACACACACACACATGCACTCATACACGCTTTGTGAATACCTGCTTACTTTTTATATTGCAATACAAAAAAGTTTAACAGTTTGTTGTTTATTTTAACTTTTTTTTCATGCAAGAAAGAAATCGAGAGGATTATATCATATTCATAAATACTCGTTGTATGTATATGCATACTTATAAATACACACAAATTGTTACAATGTTTTATGTGGTCAATATATATTACTTGAAATATTTTTTTTAGGCATTTATTTTTTTTCCATGAAAACTATACCGCGTATTAGAATACACGTAGTAGGCATATTTATTGTTATCAATCTGGTTTGTTTTTTGAAACTCTGAGCAAAACCCGAGATGATACATAATACATGTATAATGAACATTAGTACACATAATATATAGTTTGATAATTTTTTTGTTATGATGAATGATGATGATGATGATGGGAAATGAGAGTTGTTCCATTAAAATACTCCACTTGTTGTACTGACATGGTATATATATTTTTTTTATGATGAACTATTACATATTATGTACATAGAAAAACTGTCATACATGTAAACATATAGGTACATAAATAAAAAAATGAATTAATGTTCTAATTATTATTACTACAGCAGCAACACACTCTCATTTTCCGTCAATTCCGCTCGTTGAAACAATCAGTTGATTGAAAATGTATGCATGTATGCATAGTAGCAGGCTATAGTAATTTGCCAGGTTTGTGCTAAATTTTGTTAAGCTAGGTTATGTTTCAAACACAGTCACAACATAAGGTTTTTATTATTGTTATTATTATTATTATTATAACTGTAACAGAAAGCAAAAATGAATGATGATGATGATAAATATGATGAGGAAGCTAGAAAAAAAATAGGTAGTAGGTTAAACTTGTATTTTTATTATGGCCATTATTATTATTATTTTACATTGTTGATAAAGTTGGTATTAATCTGGTAGCATAACAGGTGCTGCTTCTGCTGCGTGTGTGAAATGGTTGTATAATAATAGTGGTAGCAAGTGCATTTACAACTAAAAGTAAATGCATCATCCAATCTGCTAAAACTGCGGAAATAACGATGATGATGAGGATGATGGGTTGTGGGAGACATTGTGTATTACGCTAAGTATTACATATGGTATATATACCTAATAATATATAATGTGTGTGTATTACATATTATTTTAGTATGTATGCATGCATAATGCATGTTATATCACTTTATATGGCACTTGTTACAGAATAAGAAATAATAATAATAATTAAAAAAGTGTAATGTTATAATATTGTAATGGTTGTCTGTGAGAGAGAGGAGTACGGAGGATTATTATGTATGTATGTTTGATGGTGTCGATGAGATTATCATCAATACGGTTAAATAAGATGGAAATGGAACAAAGTGAATTTCACTTTTTTTTTTGCTGTTTTTGTGTTTTTTCAGGTTGTATAGCATTTTTTTGTGGATTTATGTGTGTCTGTGTGTATTTTTTTGCTTTTGTAGTACATCCTCAATACATATATTTTAAGTGTATTATTTTTTGTATCTCTGGTTAAATTTCTAGGATAGTTTTTTTTTCGATGGTAAAGTTAGTATTAAAAAAATATATAATTAATGATATGACATCCTTTGGACGGTAGCTGTGGTAGTACTATTTTAAAATTATTTTAAGGTAGATTGCATGAATGCGAGTATTTTAAGAAGAAAAAAAGTGAGGCGATGAGTTTAAAAAAATGCGGAAATTGCTATTGTTTTAAAAAGAGCGACAAGACAAGTAAATAAAAAAATGGCTATTTTAGGTTGTAGGTATATGTATATATGCGCTATGTACATATTATATACTAATAAAATAAAATACACAAAATGCAATAAGCTTTGACAAGGTGGTAATTAAAACAATATTTTATAAAAATTGATTTTTTAGTTTTTTGTTGTCTAGAAAGGACAAAGGGAAGCGTGTAAGATGTCAATTTTTAAAAATGTCCAAGAATTTCTTTAAAATATTCATAAAACATGAAATTTTTTTAAAAGAAAAGGGAAGGAATTAAAGTGCAAAAAATACATAATTTTGTAGCATCATCTTCTCTCCTGCTGCCATGAGCTTATCACATCAGTAACAAAAAAATGGTTTGTTTGCTTACTGTTTATTAGGGAGCAATAGTGTCTGTCCATGTCCATATGTCCGTATATGCTAACAAATACATGAAATTGTTATGGATTCTATTGTCAAGTTTAATGCAATTACTATAAATAAATAATATGTAATAATCAGTATAAATTTTTGAGCGTTTTATTGATCAACAATATTATTTTATTAATTAATTAGCTGCGCATAAGCAGGAAAGCAAAATATCATAAAATAAAATTTGGTACACAACCATGCTTACTACCATTTTGATGTACAATTCGTTCTTAGGTATTTATAATCACTGACGTACTGTTACATCATTAAATCTGACAGTTGAAATAAGCCAAACATTTGTAAATAAATAAGTATAAGCGTTAAACTCAAGCATTTCAAAATCGAACGTTGGTTCTTTTCTACATCCGTATTAACATTTAAAAATGCATTATTTTTGTGAAAATTTGACAAAGTTTGTTTTTAATATCACCCCTTGAGGCAATTTATAAAATTCTTTGAAACAAGGACATAGATACACATATATACAACATCTTTAAATAGGTCGCCTTTTGTAAATTTTGTGAATTCTTCTTCATTTTCCACAAACAATGATTATATAACTAGTCAGAACACAACGCTGTCTCAACTTACAATAGGTGCATGTACATTATACATGTACGTAAGTCGTGTTGACTAGTATAGTGTGCTTTAAGTCCTTTTTGGAATATTTTACGGAACCGTCACACACAAAACACGATGTACAGCTTTGCTTATTCATCATCATCATCATCATCATGAAAAGTCGTGAATAATGCCTTGAACACTATTTTTGACGAACATGTTGTATTTATTCCGCTTATATGGCTCATGTAAAAAAAAGAAAAAAAATACTTCTTGATGCTCATTTCGTGCCACATTTTTATCATCTTCATTTTGCTAATTTTTGCACACTTGCTATAAAGCATAAGCTAACCATATATTTTACTATTCTCGCTAAAAGGATTATATAAAAGTCTCTCAAGTCTCGGCTTGAAATATACTACGTAATAAATAATGCATCATGTGAGGCTGGCGGTAATGCTGCTCTGATGCTGATGATCATTCTCTCTGATTGTACCACACGAGATGCGAATGGGATGATGATGATGATGATGCTGCTGAACACTTTTACTTTCTTTTGCTTGCCTTTAGTAGGTCAACTTCCCTTTCTGTTCTCTGCTGTTGATCTGTTCCTTCTGTAAAGCTTGAAGTGCGCAGCATCAGCAGCAGAGTTCCCCGAGCTGAAAAAAACACATTTTTTAGCACTTATCTTTTCCTTACCTAGAAGCCTACCTGGTGCACAAACATGCATGCTCAAAAATTCAAAATCCCAACTAGCCACCACCACCAAATTGCAACAACGATTCAACAATCAACAAAAAATGTGCAAAGTTGGTTAGTATATGTGTGTATGATTGTATGACATGTACCTATCATACTGGTACTGCTGCTGCTGATGATGATGATGAAGCTAAAGTAATAGTAATGATTTATGTACTGCGTTACAAAGCATGAAATATTATATTGGATTGGATTATATCTCTACAATAAATATTATTATACGTTTTGCTGAAAGGGGAGACAGGAAGCAAGTGAGATGCGGAATCCTCTTTTTTGTTATAATGATGATGATAATGATGGCAGGCCTATAAGTACGACGGTAAGTGTTGCATAGTTAAGATGCACACAAAATCTTATCTAACCACCAACAAAAGCTGATAGGTATATCATTATTATTATTATCAACGAGCAAAAAAATGATGTCATAGTCATGATCACCACACGAAGTAGTATATGTCCCCTTTTTCTACTTCAAAATAAAATTATTTAAATTCAAAACAGACGGCGGACACTGGGACGTTTGTTTTTACAAAAAAAAGATTACTTTTGCTTTCATAACTCATCATTTAGGATTGCAATCTTATTTTGTGCGTTTTGCGGTTTTAAAATATTTATTCAAATTAGGTCATAAAAAATTATAAGTACGTACGTACATACACATCCCTACGTTTGTACTTTGTACATTCCGAATTCAAAAAAATAAATTGTTGAACAACCCAAGAAAAAATTTAAAAAAGGAGGATTATTTGAATTAGGATTGAGTCGTGTCGTGTGGTGCATTTTTGCGACAATTTTTAAAGTCGTCAGTGAAAACGAAAAAATATGATTGTGTAACAAAAGCATAACTTGTTGCGGTGGTGGTGATGGTGCGGTGATGATGTGTGCGGAGTGCATATACATATATTTTTTATGGCGCGTGTCGCGTGGAGGAGGAATCGGCTTTTGAATTTTTATATTATTATTTTTTTTCACTTTTTTAATATTCTTTAAAATCCACCTGTCATAATAAATAATTTTTTTTAGCAAATCTTTCAACTGCTTTTTTTGCTGCTAGGCTGCTTCTGTTGAATAGCCATTTAGTTCAGGTTCAGGTTAACAAGGAAGTGAGTACACACACACATACATACACAAAATGTGAAATATGGGCCACCACAAACGATAAAAAATATGACGACTATAATTTTAATGTTCAGAGCCACTACCACCATCATCACCACCAAAATATTATGATGATTATTATTACTGCTATTATTATGGCTGTGTTGTAACCTCATTTTTCTTTCAGGTCATCCTTTTCGTTTGTGGAGTGGACAACAACGTGCAAAAAAAAACATACGTAAACGAGTATATCTACCTTGGTACCTTTTTTTGTTTTTCCATCTCCTCTGATCTTTACTGTTAAATACATTATATTTTTATATGTTATATAAATATAATGCTCATTTAAGAAACTTGTTCTTTTTTTACCTGTATGTGCGTGCATGTATAATAATGTGTAATGCAATAATAATGCATTACGCATGTATGCGATAGTGCGATACATATATTTTTTTTAAATGTATGGGTGAATTTTTACTTACTTGACGTGTGTGTGTGTGTGAGTACTACACTTTATTGTTATTATTATTATTCGGCTACACAAAATGTAAATTGTTATGAAATTATACGGCAGCCTTTTGAAGATCGAGGAACAATTTCCTTTTCACGGCCAATGTAACTTTGCCACTTTACATTTTGTTTATTGTATAAACTTTACCTACTAGCATATAAAAAAAATTACATAATAGCTGAGTGAGCTATGAAAAATAATAATATTATTTTAATTACTTACATCAAAATTATCTTATCATCATATTATGTTATCATTATTATGAATAATTGAATCAAATCAGCAAATCAACTGTGACCATTTTTATCGCAAAGGACATCACAAAGTATTATTATTTTTTGTTCAAGTATTTTTTTTAAATTTAGTTTGAAAAATTTGTCATCGTGATTTTATTTTATTATTTTATTTTTTGTCGGCATTAAATACTGCTGCAGGTTTCAATTTCTTTCGTGTACAAACAATTATAAATTTTTGCGAGTTACTCGATGCCGCCGTTGGCTATAAAAGAAGCCGCAGTCATTTAATTTTAAGAAGAATAAGAAATGGATAGATAAGTGTGTGTGTGAGTGTACACCTTCAATCGCCCTTCAACAGAGAAGGTGGTAAATCCTTCTTTTTGCATCTTGAAAGATTTTACAAAATAAAATAGGCGTTCCAGCACCCAACAACTACTGTCTTTTGTGCAAATATGCCACTTGTTCCATCACTATCACTGCTCCTGGAGACGAAAAATTCATCATAGAAAAAAAAACACAACAACTTTGCTTTTTCATGAATGCTGATTATAACTTTTGCTAATTTACTCATCATCTCGTCAACATCAACAAAAATAATTTCGTCTGTTTTATCATCATCATATTTATAATCATCATCAAGAGTGTGAGTGTACACCTTCAATCGCCCTTCAACAGAGAAGGTGGTAAATCCTTCTTTTTGCATCTTGAAAGATTTTACAAAATAAAATAGGCGTTCCAGCACCCAACAACTACTCTTTTGTGTAAATATGCCACTTGTTCCATCACTATCACTGCTCCTGGAGACGGAAAATTCATCATAGAAAAAAAACACAACAACTTTGCTTTTTCATGAATGCTGATTATAACTTTTGCTAATTTACTCATCATCTCGTCAACATCAATAAAAATAATTTCGTCTCTTTTATCATCATCATATTTATAATCATCATCAAGATATATTTTTGTGAGGGGGACGACGGCGTGAGAAATCCACGCTAGTTGACAACAAGAGAGCTTTTCATTGTTGCAGAGTTGAACAAAAGCGTGCAGATGAGTTGACATTTCCTCTATTATTATTATTATTACACATTTCATTATATTATCCACACAAAACATAATAGGTTTACATACCTACCTACCTACCTACATACATATAACATACAATATAAATAATATGAAGGCCTTTTTTCTAAAGTGCAAAGACACAAAAAAATCATACTCATAATTCACATGCATAATATGAACACTAAAAATCATTCGTAAATTATTAATAAATAATCATGATGACTTGTGAGTTCAATTCATATACAAAATTTTCTGCAGAGAGAAGAGGCAGCAGAGGTGGTGGTGAGTTTGCACATCTTTTGTTTGTACTTTGATTATATTGTGGTGGTAGTAGCGAAGTGATGATGGCTATGCTTCTGCCGCAAAAAAAACACACACAAGAAGCTTGTTATACAACAGGAGCATCCTTTTATAAGAATGAATGGATTATTACTATTATTATTATTATCAGTTGGGCTTATCCCAAAAAATAATAATAATAATACGAGATAATCAAGATACCAAAAATAGATTGTTTTACTAATAATTACAGAAATTCTTTAGGACACACAAACATCACACATCATGTCATTATAATGACGTATTTTTTTGTTGAAAAAAAAACCATGTAATAATAATGCTATTTTTTTGGGACAATTTGTCAATATTAACTAGCATTTATCCATGCGTCTATGAAAAGTTAATACAAATATGAAGATGTAATTTTATTACAAGTTACAACAGGTAACTTTGCCAGGAAAGGGTTTGTATTTTTTATTGGGTATTGTTCATAGTTTGGCAATGACAATTTTTACTTGTTGATTAAGTCTCTTTTTCAAATTTAGGAAATCCCATCGGACCACTATATAGTGAAATTTGAGATAATGTTAAATTTGCACGCCTTTACAAATAAATTTAGGTATCTTTTGATGTGCTAATAAACATTAGATGGAACGTCTGCTCCCGATAACCTGATATTACAATACATAGTGAAGCATTATGTATTTTGTCAATTAATTGTAGCATCATGTATAATGAATACATACTAAACCCTGGTAGTTGTCGTATGCTTTTCTCCAAAAAAAAAGTATTTCAAATGTAATTTTTTGGGTGATTTTTTTCATTATCCATGTTCCTCCTTCCTTCCCTACTTTACAGGAATTTTTTTTTCAAAATAAAATATACATTCTTTTCTACGGAACGTATGTACAACGCAAAGACGCATTTACATTACGGTGACTTCAACTTTCAAACGTTTTTCGTTGTTTGTGCAGAGCTATATATTGTTGAAGTATAAAAAAGAGAGGAAAAGTAGGTCACTTTTATTTTCCATCCTTTTATTATTATTATTATTATTTGAATGTATGCATGTATCTAAATAGGTAGGTAGAGTATAACGATTTATTTTAGCATGTGCAAAAAAAAATCCCAGCAGTGGCTCGTTATTCAACAGTCGTGATTCCTTTTAACTATGCGCGTCATTTTTGAACAAACAGCAGACATACAAACAGGGAAGATTTTTTTTTTCTTGTACGACAACGACAAAAGCCTTCTTCTTGTTTTAGTAGGGTGCTCTCTGCGCTCAACAATGTAAAAGAATACAAGCATACTACACACATGTATAATAAATGTATATAATGTTGTGTGTGGTTGATGTTGTATAAGAGGAAATAGGACATCAAGTATTTTTCAAATAGGCTGATTTGTAATGATGATGATGATTGTAAAGAATAAGAAGAAAAGATGATTAGCAGTTTAAGAATGATGTTTGGATGTGCTTTGGTGGTGGTGGTGTTATCTTTTTTTTGGTTTGCCTGTTGTGTGTTAAAGCAGATAATTCAAATTTACCTACAATTAACAATGACTTTCTACCAGACATACAAACACAGAGAGAGAGAGACACACACACAATAACGTTTTTTATGCGTAATAGTAATCTTATATAATCTCATTGTTAACATTCAACAGCACACATAGAACAGAGGAGCAGCAGCAGCGGAGGAGAATGAAGAAGACGAAGAAGGAAGACGTGACGTATGCTGATGATGTGTGTGTGTGCATGTTTGTTAGATGTTTGTATGTGTGTTTATTATAGTCAATAGTCAGAGTTATAATAAAAAGGAAAGGTAAAAAGTGTATATGAATGTATGTACAACATCTGTCATGCCACTAAGGTGGTATATATAAGATAATATTATTACTCATACTAAATGGTTATAAATGGAAGAATCCATTTTATTTTATTTGCCGAGAATACCTTTTGAAAAAAAAATTGCAAGTTTTACAAAGTTACTTTTAAAATTGCAAAATAACAGGTACGGAATGCCATCTTGCTATTTTTTATGCAAGTAAAATATTTTTTGAAATACAAAGTTTTTTTTAAATGTTTGTTTTTTTTATAAATATTTGTAACATTAAATAATGTTTTTTTTACCGCGAAAAGGTCACTTAACGTACCCATATTACATCCAAATACGGAA
This sequence comes from Zhuqinia jingwanae, assembly GCA_027744095.1. Lineage (NCBI taxonomy): Eukaryota > Metazoa > Arthropoda > Collembola > Entomobryomorpha > Paronellidae > Zhuqinia > Zhuqinia jingwanae. The sequence continues at coordinate 17,977 of JAHZNC010002897.1, forward strand.
GAACAAGCACACCTCACACACAACACACATGAGAAGAATCTTAATTTTCTAAAAAGGAAACTTTGTAAAGTGCCCACTATAAATAAATAAATAATATTATAACGTAGGTGTGTGTTGTGGGGTATAGAGTAGAATCAGTACTCAGTATATTTTGGCAGCTACCAGAAAGGACCTCAAAAATAAAAAAATATACCCGGTAGAGGAGACCGGGTATTAAAAATAATACCAATCTTTTATTTACCTATTTTAATGGCGTTGACTGACAAGCATGCTTTTTCATCTTTTTTTTGGCTGAGAGTTGAACAGATGTAACATGAAAAGAGATAATATCTACTACATGCACAGCTATTTAGGTGGTATAATGTTTTATGCATGTGTTTTGTTTACATGAGTACCTATTTTAATGGTGTTGACTGACAAGCATGCTTTTTCATCTTTTTTTTGGCTGAGAGTTGAACAGATGTAACATGAAAAGAGATAATATCTACTACATGCACAGCTATTTAGGTGGTATAAGGTATTATGCATGTGTTTTGTTTACATGAGTAATGAATGAAAATGAAGTTAAGAGCGAATAAATAATCATAAAATGAATTAGCATGATAATGTTTGCTACTCGTTTATGGAAGCATAATAATGTGTGTGTGTGTGTGTGTGATAGAACTTCATCTCTCTCTCTCTCCTTTTTTATTATATGGCCTACCCTACAACACACTTAAAAAGCCTTCTACATAAACACAACCACCACCACCGACGAATAACAAAAAAAAAACAGGGCATCATCTCTTTTTACCTCTCTACTCTTGTTTCTCATTCATTAGTAATCCAACCATGAAATTAGGGTAAATGCTTGCGTACGTATCAGGATGAAAGGGAAAATGAGAAGATGCTCCTTTTATTTATGAATTTTATGGACATTTTTACTTTTTCGCCTTGTGTTTGTATATGTATCTTCCTTGCGGCTATTTACCCACTTTTAAAAACTCGCCACGGTATTTGATGGTGGTGGTGGTTGTAAATAATATTTATGCAAAATGGTTACATAAAATAAGCACTTTAAAATCTAACCGAGAAAATTTCCCCCTAATTATAATAACATTAATATCAATTATATAAATTATATAAAACTTTCAATAGTGATTACCATACGTGGAATATGTATATACATAGCCATGTAGGTAGGTATATTCAAGTTTAGTGTGTCACGTAGTTAATCACGTGTGTTTATATACACCTCTCTCCTCTTCTTGAAGGGAAGGAAAGTGAAACTAGCTCATTATCTTTATTCTTGACTTATTCATATTTTGTATTCATTCGAGTACGCTTATTATTATTATTATTATATAACTTGTTGTTGCTGTTGATGATCTTCTCATTCTCACGAGATGAGATTTTTGTTTGACAAGTTATTTTTGAATCTTGAAACGGAGTGTCATGTATGTATATTTTCGGCACAAGACGTGTGTGTGTGTGTGTGGCGTGTACTTCATACTTCACCTATTTACCTCAAATACTATATAGCCCCTTTTCTTTCTGATAATGAGACGCATCAATGAAGATAATGACGTCTCAGCGTCTGTGTGTTTTGTGATGCTCTTTTGATGATGATGATGAGATTAGTACAGCCACACGACCAAAAACTACCATTTATTTGTGTGTGTGCTGTTATTGCATATGTTTATTTATATCACGAAAAAAAACTTACTTAATTTCATATAATAAATAAATACATTAATATGTTGTATGTGCAAACGTGGTAATATAAACGAGCGTATAATAATAATAATATGTGGTGGTGATGCGGCATGTTATGTATGATGACGAGTGTGGTGATGACCACTCTTTTGCCTTTGCTTGCAAATAATCTGCAATGCAAACTGCAATAATATGCAATTTAACTGCATATTATGTCGACCAAACGACAAGATAAATTTTTATTGGATTGGTTTATGTGGTCAAGTCAAGTCAAGTCAGTGACAAAATGCATTATTTAAAAAAAATGTTGTTTCCTGGTTATTCTATTCCCACTGCCAAAAATAATCATAAAATGTGCCAAATTTTAGACATTTATACAATAACAATGTATTATATATTGTATTAAATGTACCGCATAAAATATTTAGTTTTTAAAAATGCACTTTTCTGTTGGGTTACGGATTATCATTATCAATATCAAAACTTTTATTAAAGAGATTTTTGTTCTGACGATGAGGAAAGGCCCTAAATCAAAAAAGGGTCCATGTAAAAATAAAAAACTTTTTATATGTATTTATTTTGACTGTCAGCGTGACTCTTCCTTTTCTTTTTTTTCCCTTTCCTTTAAATCCATCCAAAAAATCCAATAAAAAATTTATAAATAGATGACAAAAAAGATTATATAAGGAGGGGTGATGTGATAATCATAATAATACATAATAAGATTTTAAAATACATTTTTTTTGTAAACGATAGTAAAAACTTATTGTATTTAAACCACAAAATACCTGCTAACGTAGAACTCATTTTATTATTAGTATTATTATGGCATTTAATAGTTCATTTCAAATCGAAACGAATCGATTTTCTTTCTTTCATTTTACCACAATAATAAAAATTACAACAAAAATTATTACATAATCAAATCACAGTATCAGTGGCTCACGGTAAAGTACAAACAAACACACACACACACACACACAAACACGTGACGTGTCGTTGTACTGGTGGTACGCTAACTGGGCTGCATGCTGCATTCTTCATTCATTCCTTCATTTTCACTCCTGTTGTAGTTGATCATGACATTTTTTTTCTTCTTATTTCCACACAATAATACACCGTTTCGTTTCAGGAATACCTATTAAACCTTCTTTTTTTTAAATAATAAAAAGATAAAAGATTTTCCTACAATCTTTTTGTGACATTGCGCATTGCTACAATAACAAAACAAGCAATAATACAATTCTTTATAATAAAAAAGGCTGATGCCCTCGCCCATCATCACACACAGATAGGTGTGCAGCAGATATAAATAAAAATAATAATCATAAATAATATTTTTGTGTAAATCCATGAAATAAGGAGGGTGATGTGATGTGATGGGATAACTGCAGTAAAAAAAAGTGTGATATGTCAGTGAACTACATAAAATATAAGTTTGTTTTATTATTATTCTATTTTTAAACATAAAACACGTTCAGTGTTTTTCAGCAAAGAGCTTCTTAAATAAAATAAAACTCCTTTTTTAAAGCGTGCCTTTACAAAAAAAATGTAATTTATATCTGATTTGATTTGACACAAAACAAGGTACCTACATAGCTATCTGAAGAAAGCTGTGTTGGTGCATGTGCTGACCGAGATTTTTTTTAAACTGCAAAAAATAATGATGCAACACTTGACAATAATAATAATAATAATGATAAAAAAATATATAATGTTACGCACATTTTTATTTTTTTACTTCTCATACTGCATTTTATGCGTTTATGCATTTTTTTTTCTTACACACAGCACGCAGCAGATATGATACTTATGTAGGTATATATACTATGCAGCCATTTACAATAATATATCATTATTACCTCACAAGATTATATCAGAAGAAGAAGAAGGAAGATGGGTTTTTAGATTTGGATTTCGAAAATGCATTTTATGTATATATTTCCTCTTGTACCCTATCGTTATATCATCTTCACTTTGACTATATTATAATGCGACCGCCTTTTAAAGCGTGATGAGTGGATTATCATTATCAATTTCACTATCGCACACTTTACCTTTTTTAGCGATCCAACCTATTTTGAAAATAAAGTCAAGTCAATCCTTGTAAAGCGATACCCTTTTGACCGGGTTCACTAATCTAAATGGCTTACCTACATACTAGCAATATTTTACGACTTTTGCTTTTTTTT
>JAHZNC010002898.1:0-22054 GCA_027744095.1 Zhuqinia jingwanae
TTGAACTTGAAGAGGAGAGAAAAAGATTGATGGAAGCCACAAAATTACGTGATGCACACTCACTTAAAATATTTTATACACACTTCTTAAAAAGCTGTTATAATTATTTATGTCATGTGTCTGTGTGTGCATAAATGCAGACGGGTATTTTTAAGTTTGTGAATTTTGAGGGATAGCCATTTATAATAATAATCTCCCACTGTAAACTGTAAACGTGAACATCATTATACCCCCATAATTTAAATGAGGGGGATGTCCTATATTTCACACACTGCCATATATATAATTGCTGCCCCCATCATCATCACCATCATCATCATCATAATTTTGATCAACCACCCGTGTAAAAGAGCTCCAACAAAAGTGTGTACTTATATGTACATGTATTGTGGTATTATTTATAAATAATGTGAGGAGAGAAAACCAAGGAGCATATAAATTAAAACAAAGTGCATAATATTTATATAAGCATCGTGGGAATAAGTAACAGGGAAAAAAACAAGAGCACCAATGAAATTGCCATATTATGACATATTATATACCTATTTATATAAATTTAAATACTGTTTCTCGAGCTTTTGTTGTCTTTGTACAGGAAAATATATAGGCATATAATAGCAGCTAGCTAAAAAAAAGGAAGCAAAAATGGTTCTTTAGCTGTTATTGTGGTTTCAAGTCTCAGAAAGTATGATAATTATTTTACTATTATATTAAGTCGTTGTTTATGCAATTGAGGGATATAAAGTGTAGGGAAAACTCCAAGTTTTCTTTAAACACACTTTGTATTTTAATATATCACACTCTCGGGGGTTGAGAAGATATATTGCGAGTGTGTATGCTGCTTATTATTTTGAATATATATATTTTTTTAAACAATATTCTCAACTTTTTATGCCGTAATTTTTACGATGACAGACACTTCATTTTCGTCATTAACTCATCATCATAATCATGGCAATAATCAAGTTTTTTTATATTTTCCACAATGCATGCTAACAATTGTTTACATCATAAAAAAACCTAACCAGCTATACAACCCTCGATTATGCACTGAAACACTTGAATGTTTATTATATTATGAGCTTCCTTGCAGTAAATTGTTTTTTTCTTCTTCTCTTTGTATGTTTCAGTCAGTTGATTTGATATTCAAACACATATACACACAGTTTTTTGCAAACTCTTTCTCTGCAACTGCTGCTTCTGCTGTTGCTACATGGGCAAAGAGCAACAACTGTCTTTTTTTGCTGTTGTGTGTGGTGGTAAATAATCTTTCCTCGTTTGCTATTTGCTACTGTGTGTTGTACAGTTGATTCAGCAGTTGTCTCTGAACTTCACACCAGACTACCTGACCATATGCTCTTTTAACCAGCAGCACAACCACCACCGCAGAAACGACAAGTTTTTTTTCTGCAATATTTTATAAACGTATTTTAATAGGCATACAAATTGCGATGAATATATTATGAAGAAAATGAGTAAATTCATTATACAATTTTTTTTATAGCATTTTCTATCATCATTCGCTGTTTCATATTATGTGACGTGGTATAGTAGAGTCAGTCAGTGATGCTGTATAATATGTGAATTGCATAACAGCAATAATAAACTGGAATGTGATATGTGCTCATCATTATCATCATATAAATCTGCTATATAAATTTTTTTAGCAGGGAAGTAGTATTTTTTGATGCCTATAAAATATATTATGTTGTGTGCAGAGTAGACACAAAATACCATTTTTTATTTTCTTTCTCTGGAACTATGGGCTTAGCTGTCGCTCCTCTTTTCTATTCCAAGCAATTTCAGAGATGCCTGTCATGGTGTAAAAACCTGGTTGTTGTTGCTGCTGCTGCCTCTTCCAAATGCACTGACGTTTCATAATATCGTCTAAAAATACATGCTAGTAGTATATATAGCTGTCTAAGCATTTTTGTGTATATATGTATGTATATGCATTTTCTATATATGCATTCATCATACAAAAAGCTTTTTGTGTACTGAGAAAAGAGAGAGAGAGTGGAGAGCTACCCTGAAACACAATACTTCCTGCCAGTCAGACTCTCTCTCTCTCCTCCGGCTGCCTCTTCTGTCCATGTCGCTTTCCTATCACAAAGACGGGAAAATGGAAGAGAGAGAGAGAGAGAGAGAGAGAGAGAGAGAGAAGATTCAGTCTGCTGCTGCTGCTGTGTGTGCAAAATAACGTGTGCTGCTGCTGTGGTAATGGCAGTGGCAAGCAAAGGATGGAAAAGAGAAAAGAGAGAAATGGGATTTTCCAATTATTTTCCATCTCAAATTTTGACATCATCATGGGAGACGGGTTGGAGGCGGATCTCCAATTTAGCAAATGTAACCGGGATTTTGGGAACCTCGCTCAGGGGAGTGGAGCTGTCCATTTATTTTGTGCCATACCATCCTCACATGTATATCTTCTCAAAATATAATAATATATACTTAATAGTAAATATAAATACTTTTTTTGTATATTATATTATGTGGATGTACAACATCATATGCAAACAAACACCATAATAAATATGTTTAAAATATCTTTCCCAGATATGAAGTATTTATATATATATATATATCTTTAATGTATTCAACCGTAATGTATATATTTAGTAACTTTTGAGATGTAAATTTAATACTTCTAATTAATAAATCTAGTCGTATAAGTAAAAACCTTATATTTCAATGGATGCTGCAATATATTTATGCGAGCGCGCTCAAAATACTTTCTATTGTATTGTTTACAGTCGTCTAAGCTATTCATACCAGCGGCATTATTCATTCATATTATAATACCTTCATAATAATGTTAAATCGATTTCTTATGTATTTTTGTTGTATAGGTTGATAAAAAAATATATAGTCGTCATCCGGTTTTGTTTGGCTCGTTATTTGATGCTTGCTGCATCAGCTTGCCTCTTTTTTTTCTTTCTCTCTCTCTCTCTTTCTCTCTCTTCGGCTGGCTGACTGCCTGACAGCTAAGCAAGTAAGGAAACTGGCATGACGTTTTTACGGAGAAAACTAGTGAAGGGAAATTTCCAGTGAGAGCACAGGAGAGCAGAAGAGAGAGAGAGATAGAAAAAAGGAGTCACTTTCCTCATTCTTTGCCTGCCTGGAACTGACTGCTGTTGCTTCTCTCCAGCGCACTGCACTACTACTCCTTTTCTCTCATTCCGTCTGATTATTCGGGTAGTGGCAGTGACAGTCTAGTAACGACGTTGCATTGCATTGTACTATGGCTCCTCTCTGTAGATTCATCCCACTTTTTCCTCTCCTTTTTTTGTTGAAAATTAGGAACTTTTTCCCCGTCTATTTTTTATAAAAAGAAATTAAAGGCGCAAGCAGAGAGTAAGACGAGTATGTATAGAATAGAGTAATGCAATGCCAGCTTGTATGCACCACACACACAGCAGCATACATGAAAAAAAGAAAAAGACCGATGATCAAAAAGAAGAAAAAAGTAGTTCAGGGAAAAGGTACCAAAAAAAGAAGAAGAAAAATCGGGGGAATCCATACAAATACAAACACACACTATACATTTGTATATATATTATTGCTACATATACAAAATCATTATATGCAGCTTCCGTTTTTTGTGTGTGTGTGCATGCATGTACAAAATAGCACACGGTCGTTTTTGACGTGATACACAAAACTTGAAAAGTTCCTCTGGTGCCTTCCTCTTCCATCTCTTTACTGCTGCTTCACTGCTTCTCTTCTTTTTTCTTCTTTTCTTTCTCTTCATGTCATACTGACGAGGAAACTTATGTATCATATAATTATCACTATTTCAGCAGGCTACTTGCTATACAAGACTGAAAATAGTGGTATAATATACTATTGTGCTAAACAAGAAGGTATTTTCTCATCTTCTTCTTCTTCTGTTTTGTGTAATAGAGCGTCATTCTCCCTCTCTCTCGCTCAAAGTTTACATCTCTCAACTCAACTCTTCTTCTTCTTACTTTTTTCTTATTATTACGTTGTCGTCGTCCGTGTGTGTGATACTGATCCTGTTGAGGCAGGCAGGCAAGAGACCTACCCCTACCTATCGTCTTTCACAAAAAAAGAGACAAGCAAGCGCTGGTTCTGCTGCTTCTCCTCCGAGTAATATGTTAAGTAACCAAAGCGCACGTTTATTCTATTTAGGCGTATTTAAATATCCATATTGAACCTTTTGTTATATTGATCTCTAAAAAAGCTGATATAATATATATTATGGCTACCTTTGGAACAAAAACCCCGTACATGTAACATGTAATATTATATAATTGGCATGTATGTACGTACATGTATATAAAACAGTTTCCTCAATACTTAAATAATATGTTATGTGTGTGCATATATATACGAAAGATAAAAAAACACGCTGTAAATATTTATGTATGTACACACTGCACTAGATCTGAAAAAGTGGGATGTGGTGGTGGTAGTAATAATAACAATTGTGTGTATAGCGGATTATATAAGATAAATACATATATACATGCATTTCATATAGGTAGGAACTAGGAACATGCTATCCATATAATATGTATACTTTGATGAAACTTGTATTTACTTCACATACATTCCATATTCTTTTTTTTTCCTTTCCTTCCATTTTACTACACACACAATGTGCCATACACCACCACCACCGCCACCATCACTTCTACTACTACTACTGCTACACGTACAGAAGTTTCCCCAACTTCTCGACTGGCAGCTCACTCACTCTTCTTCTTTTCTTTCTCTCTCTCTCTCTCGTTCCCATCCGTCCGTCGTCCCGTTTGTTGTGAGGAGGTTTGAAAACGAAGGAAACCCATAATTCACTTCTGGCTGTCAGATTATTCGCGTCCCACCGAAAACTCGAAGCATTGGATATAGGATCTCTCACAAAAGAATAACAAAAGCTTTGAAAGACTACTGCTGCTTGCTTGCTTGCTGCTTTGCTGCTCTTGTTCGAAGAAAGAATCTAGTGACGATGATGATGCATCGTTGTGTGTAGTGAGTAGAATTGTGTGCATGTTCAGTTGTACACATAAGTCCAAATTTAAGCTTGCGTAATGTCGCGCAGCACTCATATAAATAGGTATACAACACCACCACCACCACCTAGATTCATATATTCTTCCATCCAATAATAATATATGAGCTCTAGAAAAATCATATAAGGACCCAATACACAATACACAAACCAAAAAAAAACCTCTCACTTTTTCCATACCGTCTTTCTTTAAACATTTTTTTTGTATTGATTGAGCAACCCGGAAAAAGTACACCAGAGTACTCTCGCATTTTTACAAAAAGTATCAATAGTAATGCTATTTTATTTTGTGTTTGTTTTTAAAAATAAAATATTTTATTTATCGTATTTAATTCTTTTTACTGTCATGATTTTGAACAATAATAATGTCAAATTATGCTTCCTAAATAATGTGATGTATTTTATGCTAACAATTTTCTTTATATTTTTTGGCACTCATTTCACAAGAATCAGTTGTATAAAAAATGTAACAAAGTGATAGGTTGAGAGTTCTGGGCTGTGTATGCAAAATGGATGATTCATTTGCTGTACAAAGGAGGGGGTTTCCCTTGGTTGATTCTTGTAATTGATTATCATGAAAATATCAGCCTTTTCGTTCTGTTTTGCCGTACCGATGTTTTGGTGACTCAGCTTTCTTTTTTATATATAGTTTAGAGTACAGATATATACGGGTTTATGTTATCTTGCCTTTTTGGTTGTTTTTATACCGGTTGCTCTTATATATTTTTATACCTATTTATATAATATGGCATGGCGCACTTTTATATGGTATAAAAAAAGTAGTAGTGAAATCGGCTACCGAGAATCAAGTTTAAGAAGAGATGTAAAAGTGTCTGCAAAACACTTTTTTTTTTGTTTGGAGTTGTGGAGCTCTCCACTTTTTATGCTATTATTATTATGTGGACGCGGAAGAAAGAAAAGAGAAATGAAAAAACTAGGAACTTTTTGTATGGGGGCATTTATGGTATATTATTATACCTACGTAGCTCTATATCTATCTACATAGAATCCCTGAAGCTGATGATAAACCAGGTACTGCTGATCTAGGCAAAGCATCATCATTCGACCAGGTGGGCTCATGATATATGAAATTAATTATCTAGATGGTAACGTGTGTCCTTTCGAAAAGGTAGTAGTAGTAGTAGTAGTGGTGGTAATAGAAATTTAGAAATGCTATAATAATATGAGGTATTTTAAGGGGGTAGATGTTGTTGTGAATGTACACATGCGTGCGCCACCGGCTGAGTTACAAGATTTTTTTTAACCATTTGGGGGTTCCATTTTTCGGTTGAAAATTATGATGGATTAAAGAGAACTTACATGGAGGTAGACCACATCAATGTAGTTATAATGTGCTAGTCAAGGTTGTTGTGATGCTCACAAAAAAAAAGTTGTAAAAAACGGGGATCATTTTCAAATATTGAGTAATTAAGATAATGAAGGCTATGTTAGTTGATGCTGAAGGGGAATAAAAGCAAGTATGTAATTTTGCAAATTATGCAACGAATTTTTGGAGTGGCACATTTAAGTATTCACTGAAAATATTTTTTACGGCTTAAAATCGTTACATATTAATTGATTAATATATCTCATCAAAACATAAGCACATGATTTCTAAAATTCCAATGAATTTAAATTCATTATCCATATAAAACTTTATTATCAGAAAAACAATAAGAATTAGCTAGAGTTGAACAATTGAACAAAATCATCTGCTTCTTATTCTTATTAGCACTCTTGACGCAAAATGTAAAAGTCCGCATTATCTTTCTTACCAGCCATTATAAATACCTACAAAAATAATATATGTAATTTGAGCAAAGGGGTAAGCATTCATGTAAATAGGTACTAGATATGTACGTATTGTAACAGACATATATATGTCATATTGAACTTCTGCAGGTGGTTATTTTGTGGCTACATTTTATTTTGCTGCTACTCTGCTTGTTGTTCTGATGATGATGATGATGGGAGACAACAACATAGTACATTTACCTTAATGACCAAAACGACATCGTACATTGTCGGTAATCTGGTTTCCTTTTGTCATTTATGCACGTTAACAATTCTGGTTTGTTTGGGTGATAAAACTGTCAAAGTCAAGTGGAATAAGGTATAATGAATGTACTTACTTACTTGCTACCCACTAGTACAAAAAATTGGTAGAAATAGACGACTTAAAGCAGAAAATTACATGTAAGTATTATATACGACTTCGAAGATACATCCATGTTTTGTTGAATCATGTAAATATTACGCACTGATCAAATTTACTTTTGCATATTTGACTCAACTAGTTGCCAATTTATATTCCGCATTTTTTTGTATTTTTATTTGTATCATTGCACTTTACTTAAATATTGCGCGCAAGTTTCTGTTGTTGTTTTTAGCCCTCCTAAACATTAAACAAAAGATGCAATTTTTTTGTAGCTATGTACATTTTTTTTCCCCGATAGCCTAGTCCTGACATATAAAATGGCAATACTTGTCATCATGATAAATTTTTATTAGCAACTGCGTAAATACCACAGTCATTTCAATGCAAAAAAATGTCATAAGTATTCATCACACAGAATGCCACACAAACAAAGCCAATTTGAAGTTAATTCTTTCCCCAATAATCCGTTTTCCTTCATGTCTCAAAGTCAACATAACATGTGGCGTGGATCACTTTAAATCCTCTAAAATATCGACATGTAAAAAAACGCAATTTTTACAAAAGAAAACCTTACAACATTTACACAAATGAACAAATTCATGTGCTATTATTATTTCATTTATTTACTCACAAAAATATAACTCAACCAAAGTATTTTTTATTATTTTACTACGTATTTTAGTACAATAGTTAAATAGACACATTGCTTGGAAATACATAACAAAATAATTTTTGCACTCAAATATTTATTGCTATAGCTTGTGCCTATTTTATGTTGTTGTGAGCAAGCACACATTTGAATAAACTTATGGTCTCATAAATCATTTAGCAAACTGCTAAAAAACATGAACTTGAATGAGTTGGCGAACAAGTTAAGTTACATATCATAAGCATCACTATCCGTATCACACATACATACAACAAGGCATATTTTGAAAATCAAAGTAGAATGGATGGTTTTTCTATTATTACTAACTTAACTGGTTTACTCTCTCATACAACACAAGACAGACACAGACACAAAAAGGGTTCATATTATAATCGACACATTTTTTATGGTGAGCATGAATTAACATATGAATAAATTATAAACAAATTTCCTGCACAAAATTTGGCCTAGATTGTCATTCAAAATTTCATTTGATTTCCCTCAGAAAAAAATCCGCTAACTTGTTACATCCAAAACATTTTATTCTACATTTTCAAATATTTGTTTGATATTTATTTATTGATTTTAAACATGCAAATGTTAATCAAATGTTCCATTAAACCAGTTCATTATTACATTTCAAGTATAAAACATTTTGGTTTAGACTCTTAACATCTCAATCAAACGTACTTTAAAATTTAACACATTTTTTTCCTTTTAAAAAACTTACTAAAAGACAAGGGAAATTGATAAGAGTTTAAATATAGTTGTTATCATGAAAAAAAGAGAGGAAAAAAATGTTCACGCATGAAAATGTTAATCCGAGATGTTGACTGTTCGTTGATCTTTGTCTTTTTTCACCCGTTTCCCTTATTTTCAGACATTTCAGACTACTCACTACACTACTACTGCTCTTGATATTGTGCTGCGTGAATGCATGTAGGTATGAGTATATATATCTTAACTTAGGAATAACCCAAATAAAATAGCTGGGGATATATAGATGCATTTGGATAATAATAATATGTATGTATACAAATGCAGCATAAATGATGATGATGAAAAGTGTAGTGTACTCTTTTTTTCCTACTAATACCACCACACCATCTTGCTCTTCATCTTCTCTTCTTCGGCTCCTCTCTTTTCTTCTTCTTCTTCTTCACATATTTTGGAAACGTCGGCCATAAATTTCTCACAGGTTTCAACCTTGACTTGATGTGACTTGGAGTTCTTTACCTCACAATAATAACACATTATATACCACCACCACCATCAGCAACAGCAGTAGGCCAACATTACTTAAAATGATGATGCAGCGGACACACGTAAAAATGATCAGAGATCATAATATACAAAATAGGTAGATATGTACACACACACACACACACCAATATTACACAATAAAACATAAAGGTATACAAAAAATGCAACTAGCTATACACATCTCTCTATCCTTGCTCCACTACTACTGATACTGCTAATGAATTTAACATGCATCTTTTGAAACTTATAAAATTTTTATGAAAAGTAGGGATACATCTTTATATTTTCATGCAAGTACATACATACCTATGTACATACATAGTTGCGGTTTATAAGCATTTACATTAACGACGATACACAGGTACTTATTTTTACTCCTTTCATCACCCAAACCAAAAAACCCAAAGTCATATTACATCCTCCAGTTTTTATACTTTTTTCATCTTTACAAAATAATAAAAATACGATATAAAATAGTATCGCATGTACATGCATGTAGGTAATTACATTACAACAACATAATATATATAATATGTATCTTATTTAGTCTTCTTTTTTTCTTGAGATCTTCTCTCTCTTTTTTTCTTGTGTTCGTGTTGGTGCTTCTGCTGACATCAACGACGGGTGTATTATGGTGATGTAATGCATGTATGTTTTGTTTCTACAAAAATTATGGCAGTTTTAGCTGTCATCTATCTGGCAGGGAAGAGCCCAGCACCTGTAATAAGTAAAAGAACGAAATAATTAAAATAAAAAGTTGATATGTTCATTCGTAAAAAAAAAGTTCTCATATATAACATGAATAACATGATATTGTACCAACACAAAAAAATATACTTAAAGAAAATGGAAACAAGAAATATATATATTCCCATAGAATGACTTTTTAGTTTACTTGATGATTATGATGATGATGATATGGAGGTGGTGATCCTTGTTGAGTTTTCCTTTCATGAATGCCGACTCCTACCTGTGTGCGTGTGTGATATCACTAGCACAGCGGAATATTATGGAATTTTTTTGGTGGTTGATGTCGGTTGTTTTTTTGTTGTTGTTGTCCCTGTAAAACTGTGCTGCTAGCCATATTCCATTCTACAATAATAATAGTGACCTGATTTTTATTTTATTTTTCATGACATGATACGCTAAAAGGCTTTAATAAATTCCTCATGTAATTTTCTGTCAACCAAAAACATGAAAAATGTTAAATAAAATGTATCCGTTGGCAGTTGACTCTACTATAATTTTCTGATGTACTCCAATTACCAAGTACCTAAAGACATAATATGTCGTGGAGCTATTATGCATCTGTTGTTACAATTTTTAAATTGGAAAATTTCAAAAGTTCACTTTTTTTAAATAAAAAAAGGGTCAAAAGCTTTTTGAGATTATTACGAAACGGATAATGATAATGAAGTTAATTGTTTATTGTTTGTACATTTTAAAATGAAGGGAGTAATAATTGAATATTTTTTGTCTTTACAGAATTTTCTAAAATATTGGAACTGAAATATAAAATTTGGGAAAGCAGCAGTAAAAAGGTAAGCCATATTCCAAGTTTATTTTAAATTACATATTTATTTTTTTTCAACAAAAAATAAAAAACCCATCTTGCATGCATATCAAAATACTTTTTAACATTGCAACTTGCAACAACGTAACGTGTTGTTGTAGTAAGTCGTAGAGCTACTACTACTACACAACTTAGGTATTCACATCCGAGCAGCAGCAGATATGGCACCTGGTCTGTATGTTCACTTCTTGCTGCACATCATAGATTTTAATTCAAGATTGGTCTTGTTCAGCTGTCCAATTGGACATTTTCATTAAACTGACTAGATAAGGGTGCACAGTTGTGACTTTTTGTGTCGTATGTAAAGCTTCCAAACAGGAGACAAGACGACAGAGGTGAATCCATTTACACCACCACCACCACTGTTTGTACATTCTGAAATATCCTATAATACGTAATAGTAAAAATAGCACCCAATGAAAAAACTTTTCAACTCTTGTATTATATATTTGAGATATGAGAGGTGAGCAAAGTACTATAAAAATCCATCCATATATCATACACATATAATAATAGGCGCATTGTGAAACACCTATACTAGCTACATATTATATATTATTTTGTATATATTACTATTACAACAAAAAGTTAGTTTACTCTGCTGCTGCTGCTACTACTGCTGCTGCTGTGTGTCTGTATTCTTTTAAACATCTGCACCAATATTTATCCGTGTCATTTCTTTTCCGACCTGCTGTTAGTAGGCTACGACGACAGACATATCTAAACATCGCCATATGTAATGCAATGTCAGTCTCGGCTGAAAATGTATTTTGCACGCTGTATTATACATAAATATATATATATATACGCCCCACTCATCTCACACACAGAAGAAGACGAACAAGAAGAGAGAGAAGAAAAAATAAAATAAAGAGTTGACAAGGATGATGTGATGTGTGCTCTTCTTTTAGAGAACGAGTTTCCAATATTCTCCCTGTTTCCTTTTTCTTATGCACACACACACAAAAACATATATAAAATGCTGTTGTTATCTATTTCGTCGTCTCTTTGCAAGGAAGTCGCATATTATACTAAACAGCCAAAAAGGAAGGAAAAAATACATATACATTCTTAGAGAAGAGCGAAAGCAGAAAAAGATGCATCTCTCAAACCATCTCTCATATCTCTATACTATCACTTTTTTTGGTGCGTTGCAGAAATAGGTACATAAAATGTACACATTTATATATTCTCCGTCTATGTATAATATATGTACATATGACTTTGTGGTGCAACTTCTATTAATATGTAAAATCACGTGGAAAACACACATAGTGTCAGAAAATGCCAGAATATTATGTATAATTTGAATTTGTTGTAGAATGTTCGATAAGAAAAATGCATTTGAATTCTACTTATAAATTTGTGTTGTAACGCGCCGTCGAGACAGAAAAAGATGCATCTCTCAAACCATCTCTCATATCTCTATACTATCACTTTTTTTGGTGCGTTGCAGAAATAGGTACATAAAATGTGTACATTTATATATTCTCCGTCTATGTATAATATATGTGCATATAGGACTTTGTGGTGCATTTCTATTTATATGTAAAATCACGTGGAAAACACACATAGTATATACCTACCTACATTACTATGTGTGTATGTAACACACACACAACTTTCCCTTTCCCCAAGGGTTGAATATATTTTCAAGTTTGAGCTGATAGATTGGCAGATTTATTGCTGCCTCTCTTATTCTTCTCTTTTCAACTCTTGCTTCCTTCCTCCTCCTTCTTCATCGTCTTTCCTCGTCTCTTCTCACATTGCATTTGAATACGACAGCCTGGTGGCAGCTGAAGCGACGCCAAAAATGCCATGCCAGTTTTACTCACTCGACTCGTACACAGACAGAGAGAGAGAGAGAGAGATAGTAACAACAACAGAGAGAAGTAATAGAATAGTATTATAGCAGAGTCATCAGCAGTAATAGAGCAGCCTAGCACACCGGTACAAACAAACAAACAACAACAGTGAAGTAGTAGCAGCAGCAGTAGCCAAATTCATATCTTGTTTTTTTTGCCTTCCCTATCCTTCTTGTTGTTGGTTAGGTTTTTGTGCATTTTCTCTTCTGATTTCTTGGCTTCCAGCCGTTTTGCTAGATTCATCTCTTGATGGTTTCACTCACTCACATTCGTTCATTCCCTTTTCCCGGTTAAGTTTGTAGTATTGCTCCAGATTACTGTACATACATTTTAAAAAAAGTTCAAAAGAGGTTTTATTTATTATTATTATGGATGATTAATTTATTTATTATGTGTGTTTATTACATCTAATTAGTAGTCTTGAAGATAAATAGACTCCATACCTAATCGCAAATATAAGACAGTAGTTCCAATAGACCCATTTAGTTTATTCGGATACAAAACAGTGTAAATTAAAAAAACGTGCATTTAAATTTTTGAATATACATATATACATGTTATAATGCATAAATTTTAAAAGTGGAACATTATGCCCACTTGAATAGTTGTCATGCTGAAAATGTACTACCTAAATATAAACCCTTTTCACTTTTTAAAATGGTGTAACAAATTGATTAACTTAGACGCTATAAATAATAAAATTAAATGTATAGAAATTCTAGATATGAAGCAGATATTGGGGAGCATCTGCGAAAAGCTCTATGATCTGCTATGATACATACGAACAATTTTATCATAATAATGTTTATAAAAGGACGACTCGTTCTGAAAATTTATGCTGATTAATTCACCAATTCAAGTTCAAGCACATTTTTTTTCTCATGAATACGAAATTGTATGCTGGGTGCATAATAACAAGAAATGCTACTACAACTACTCTACATCCACTGCACTTTGTTTCAAGATGCAAAATCCGCGACGTGTTGCTCCCGCTATTAAAAAAAATTCCATGCCAATTTATTGTACAAAAGAGCATAACAAGAGGGTTATTATCTCAGTGTTTTTTATATATATTTTATTTTTAAAAAAGAAGTAAACCTAAGTGGCAATCTTGTTTGACTAGATTACAGCTTTGGCTCCAGGGAAAATCCATGTGTGTAACTGTGTAACATGTTTTTTGTGTGTACATTTTCCAACTTTATAAATAAAAAGCGATTCGCCTTTTTTCAAAAGGCTATCATGTTTGCTTTCTTACATTAAATCATCATGATCATCATCGTTTTTCACGTCCCAAAGCGACACGATTCAAAAAGATAAGATTGTGTATGCTCTTTTTATAATACTCTTCTTCACATTGCAACAATGCACCAGATCTAAACCGAATCGAATGTCAATGAAATAATAGCACTCACGTATGTCTGTTTTGTATGTACATATCTTTTGTTCTGCGTGAAGAGCAAAACCGTTGGAAATGCAATGTTACTATTAAGCTACTACATACATCCAACTTATATCTTCTTGCCATAATATTCCTTTCAGGAAAAAAATAGATCTCATCTCCCGTTCGTCATCCATCCTAGCTCTATTATTTTTTTCTTTTCTCTCTCATGAATTCATCGATTATTCTTTTTTTTAACCTTATAGAAAAAAATTCCTCATACATATGTACCTACGTACAGTCATAGTATACCTACATATAAGTGAGAAGGAGAAGTGAGAACCATTCCCTCCTTACCTCCTATAGTTACTGCTTCGTAAGAAGAGTTGGTGTTAGATTGGAATATGCGTTTGTTGTTTGTTGTGTGCATTCAGAAAAAAAACTCGAGAAACTCGACGTGGGATTTTCTCTTTCTTCTTTTTTTAGTTTGTATTTTTGTTACGTTATATGATGGAATTGAGATGGTCGAGAGAAAAAATTATGTTCGTAAAAAAATACTTTGTAGTATAAAAAATATTTGGCTTTATGACAATGATGATGCGTGGTGGTGTTTTATACAGTATGCATTTAGTAGGCAGTGGTTTCATATAGATTTCGTCCACTATGCAACCACGCCGCCGCCACCACCACCACCACGATACTATACCCTACCCTATTGTCAATTGTAATCATTTCAATGCACACTTCCCTTTTTTTCCTGATATAAAAAACATATTATTATTATACTTAATATATACCTATGAATGATGGTTACATATATACAGTTAAAAAAAGGACAGAGTATAACAGAAAAGCTTTTATATATATCTCTCTCGATCCCAATAATATGTACACAGAACGCATACACAGTTGTTTTGTTGACGCGGTCTATTTGCAGCGAGAGCGACTATACTATTCCGCCGATTATTATTATTATTCTGTCTTTTTTTCCTCTCTCTCTTGCTCTCTCCTGTTCTTCATTCTTCTCGCCTTTGTTGATCTGGATCTGTTTGCGATGATGTTGTACTACTATTGTGTTGTTGACTGACGATACGGATATGGAATATAATATGGATTGCATGGATAATAATGTGAATGTCAGAAAAACACAAGAAACAGACCACAAAAAAACCTTCTTTACCGTGTCTGTAGCAAGCAGCAGCAGCAGCCACCATCACCACACCGCATTCTCGAATACTCGTATTATTGCGACGATGAGGTTCTGTTTTGTTATCTCTTTACCAACCGCTGTGAACCAGAGGCGAGAAAATACTCACAAGTTGATGGGATTGGAGTTTTTTTGGAAAGACAGAAAATACCAACTTAATAGACAAAAATTCATGCTTGGTATAATGATAAATCGATTCAAATATAATAATATTTTTGTTTAGGTACTGGCAAAGCAAATGCAAAAAAAATCATCGAACCATCATTATCAGGAAAATTACAATTAAGTTAACGAATTATTGAGGAACCCGCATCGTTCAACTGAACTCACATACATTTAACCTAAAAGTATCAAATGCGCGTGACATTTTTCTCAACGGTTTCATGATTTCAAGTAAATAACTTTTTTTCCGGAATACGCTTATTAAAGTTACATTATAACATTGAAAGATATGTACGTATGCAATACGTGTGCATGACCAGCGTGCACACACACCAGAAAAAAATCAAGTGCAACAAATATTGTACTTTTGAGCCCAAAGCTAATAGCTTAAACAACAAATCGTGAAGTGAATGCATTAATACCGAAAACTCCCCATCCTCGTTCTTGTTTCCATTTACTGATCGATCAATACAAATATTATTATTTACGTTACGCGTATCGGCATTGTCGTTGGTTGGTGGAACTAAAAAAAAATATTTTTATATATCATATCAAAATACGTATAAACTACGCATGCAAACTTATATACACATATTTGGATTGAGAAAGAGAAAACTGTGCTGCTGTCCTGGTGTCGTCCTTTTTATCCCAAATCCGGAGGAAATGAAAATATATTGTCCGACCAAAACTGTCAAGATGATGCACACAATAGCTCAGCAGCAGCAGCAAGCAAGCAAGCAGACAAAGTTGTTGTAGTAAAGAACAAGTAAAGTAAAACGTGTAGCACGTTATTTTTATAAGAAGTACTACTACCACATTGATCACAACTTGCCACGTCGACGACGATATAATGCGGGATGCAAGCAGGGAAGCGTGATTTTTGGCTGGAGGAATGATATTTTCTCTTCTTCTCGAGTTGAGTTGTGATGTGATGCGTATATATTTTCTGGGAATCATCCTAAATGCATTGTCATCAATGATCTCATTGTGTGTGCTTTTACCCCATATTATTTTATTTTTTTCATCATACCCATTTGCTCAAGTACATGTACGTGCACCACACGCATCAATTTGGAAGCAAGAGGGTTTGAGTCATCAGATCAGAGTCTAGGCTCCTCTCTCTCTTTTTTTTTGTCTCCCTTATTATTATTTAGTAAATTAGATTTTTTTTGGGAAAATAGGTTTGATGAATAAAAGAGAACCTCACTACATGCTTCTATATATTATGCAGCTGATGATTGGACATTGTATTGTTGTCTCCCCATTTTTTTCCTATAAATTTTGGGGTAAATTGTAGTAGTATCCGAGATGATAATGCAAATTTGTTTATTTTTTTATACACACTCACATACACATGCAGGCATGCACTGTTGATTTTTTTTTCGTTCTTGTTCCCTTCTGAATTGATTTCTTTGCGTACCAACAAAACAGTATTTTTATTTTATTCTTTGGGTTCTATATACTATTTTTTTAATGTAATTTCTGATCCAATACAATCTCGGTTTTGCTTCAATTCAACCATGATATCAGAGACAGGCAGGAAACTATGCTGAACATCAGAGTCTTCTTAACAAGCAAGCATCACTCATCTATTCATGAAAAGAGGCAACACAGTTGGAGTCGAGATTGAGAAGAGAGGAAAAAAATGGTGAATCATGATTTGGAATTTGGTTTTTTTTTGTACTTCCTCTCTGACCATTTAAACAGTTACCACCACCATCATCATCATCATCATCCTCATACCAGAAATATATAAGGGTGGCGTAGAGAGAAGAGAGAAGCTTGTCTAATAATATTGATTCCTTTTTTGGCTGACAGAAAACATTCTTCTGTGACTGACTGAGTGAATGAGAATTTTCTTTTTAACTTAGTAACAACATTATATACCTAGTAGACATATTATAGTATGCAGTGTTTTTTGGTAGAGATGGATGAGATGTGATGGGAAATGAAAAGAGGGAGAGAGAGAGAGAGCGAGAGTAAAGTAGTGAGAGATAGTGATTCCCTGCTGAGAAAGCTGAGCTTTATGATCTGATAAATATTGAAGATGGGAGCTTTTGATGGATCGAAACACATCAAAAAGAAGATTGCTGCTGGATACAAAAAAAATTGTATGTGTGTTGTAGCACGGCATACAGTGATGATGATGATCGTGATATACCACATCACATCACTACTACTTCTACTACTACTATCACAGATTTGTTTAGTGGTGTTCCTGTTCCTTCCTTCCAAACATTCTGAATTTCCATCACTTATGCAATGTGGTGAATAACATGTTCCTTTCTACAAGACGTTGATAGATTTCTCTTATATAAGTATTTATATACATACAATATACACACAAGAGCTCATGTCATGAGAATAGTTTTAAATGGACTTGAAATGCTTTTAAAAGCATGTATGTAGGATCATCCTCACACACACACACACACGTTGCATTGTTGAGCCAAAAGGTAAAATGTGGACCAATAAGGCTTAAATGGTATATTATCTTTGTTGGTGGATCTAGTAAAATAAGTTATATAAGTTGTGCACGCAAAAGCAACATAATAATATGCTAATGTACACCTACACACACACAAAAAAATCCATATAAATAAAACATTAATTTAGGAACATATATACAATACCTATATAATACCTAATCGTAATACATTATTGGATTGCAACAACATAAGAAGAAGAAGAAAATAAAAGGAATGTTGTTATATGATCATGTGTACATTTTTTTAGCTTAGCTTATTTTTCAATGATTAAGAACATCATGTGAGAAAAATGGCAGAAGGAGATGAAAATGAACAGAGTGACAAACTCTATTGGTCCACATAATTTCTCAATGCTTGCCTTTGGGTTCCCCAGGGAGATGTACACGGAGCTTAGCTGCCCTACTGGCTGTGACACTACTACGACTGCATCTCTCTTCTCTTTTCTGCCTGCTTTATGCAATGTTGTGTCTTTTATATTCATTTTCATTTCATAGATATTTATATAAGTAGTAGGTATATAAAATTATATGCATGCTTTTGCCTCTCTCACTCTCTCTCTCGCTCTCTGCATTACATATACATCCCTCATTTCGTGTGGTGATGCATAAAGCATCATGCGAGAAGAGAGAAGAGTTCGAGTGAATAGGAAGCAGCATCCCTCTTACTGCTTCTGCTGCTTATTGTGCTGTAAAGTAAAGTACAGGGGAAAAAAACTTTGTTTTCATCTGCCTCTTCTTCTGTCTTCTGTGTGAGGGAACAACTTGACGGGTAAAAATGTCAGCCTTATTATCCTAATCCTAGAGAGAAGGACAGAATCGAACGAAATCTAGCCAGTTCAGAGAGAAGAGTAAAGCTCCCTCCTCGTCTCTCTGAGAGCTGTGTGTTGTTGTGTGTGAACTTTGTAAACGCCACAATAATAATACAACAACAGCCCAAAAATACAATGTTCGTTCATAATAATACTTCATTCTCTCTGGCTGGATATTTACCAGCACACACGTAATAATAAATATATACAGAGAGGTACATATACGAAACGGTAAAGGACGAGACCGACAATGTTTTATGAATAAAAAAATTCAGCAGCAGCAGCAGATGGGCAATATGCAGCCATTCAAGTAGGTATAAACGTGTATGTAGTAAGTATACCTATGTATATGTGCGTTGAATTTTTTTTTGTGGGATGAAGAAACGGATGGAAAAAGTTTGTAAATGCGTATGTATATGTATATTTTTCTTGTTTACTCCATTCCAAATATTCAGCAAAGTGAGGACACTACAAATAAACATGTACATTTTAGTCAGCATCAAAAAATAGTTACTTGAGAATTGCAATAAATTGTAAAGATTTTGTTGGAAAGATAAACTGCGTTTTGCATTCCCCTTGCAAATTTTCCTATTTATTATTATTATGCGAATAAACATCCGAAATTATTAACTTGTGAAAATCAATTGATTTTTTGATATCATAAAAATCCCATAAATAAACTGCATTTGTAAACCAAAAATAAACCCTTAATTTATTCAAATAAACTGTCAAATTTCCAACAACACAACAACCAACAAAAAAGGCTATTATCATTATCATCATCACCATATTATAATGTATAATAAAGTGGCATATAATAATCCTTTCTTCGCCATAAATAATACATAAATTATTCCAAAAAATTTACATGCATAGGTACATGTGTATATGTAAAGCATATTATAATACAAAATATAATAGATAGCCCCATAAACAATAATAATAATAAATGCCTATAATAAAAGCGCACATTAATGTACTGTATTAACTTGCCCTTATGACCGTTTATGGCAAATTTAATGATGACTATACCATCACCATCGCCGACGACCGCAGCAGCAGCAAAGCAAACGACAATAATAATGAGCGCCTTAAGTGATTATGATGATGATTTTAGTGTTGCTACCAGTATTACACGACAATTGGCTATTAGTAGTAGTGGTCGTATAATATGCATGTGCATAATATTATTATTATACACAGCAAACTGCAACTTTAACTGTATTTGTGTGTTATGTATATTATACATATGTATGTCTATTTGATTCAGCACTATAGTACCAAAACCAACTTGTAAATATTGTATACTTAGTTTTTATACAGGAAATTATATACTGTAATGAAAGAGATGATAAAAGTAATTATACTTGTGGGGGATAATAAAAAATTATATACTGCGCCCATTAATTTTTCAAATCAACAGAAAAAAATGAAAGGTTCATTCATTCATTCAAAATGGTTTAAAAAATTGTTTTTGGGGGTAGTAAACATAGCAGCAGTAGTAGTGCACAGACTTGCATAAACATAAAATGCGTTGCGTTGTTGTGTCTGCAGAGAATTGCAATTGCATTCAACTCACCTACTTTTTTTTATTATTGCAAAGCACACATCACATAAATAATATTGCACTTCTCCGACGAGACTACTTTTTTCTCTACTAAACTGCTCTGCTACTGCTGCTGCACACAAATAATGCAGTCATTGCATTGAATTGCAAGCAAGGAAAGAATAAAATGGAATAAAGAAGTGACGACTAAATAAGTTGACTAGTAGTACCACCACCACCACCATCGCCACACACTTGACTACTTTGGTAGTAGAGCAAAAATAATATAAATGTAGTAATAATAATAATATAACAAGCATATAAACTCTCACACACATACACACACCGCCCTTTGCTGGATGACTTATGGCCTCATACATTACTCCCTGACAAATAAATATGGTCCAGTTTGACTTGCGGCGGCGAGCTTCTCTCTCTCTCTCTTCTTCTTCTCTACTTCTGTTGATCTTGCTGCTGCTTCTTCTTCCACCACCACTTCACATACAAAAAAATATATATCTCCAATTGCATTTGCACTCTATCTACTACACTTTCAAGTTCAAAAAGAGAATGAGAAGCAAAATGTAGTAATAGAATTGTATATAGTGTGTAAAATCATGAATTTACTACTACTACTACTACTTCATGTACTACTCAAGTTGGCCTAGTAAAAAACGGAATCTCTACCAGACACTGAGAGAGAGAGAGAGTCAGCTCCGTTCCGTAAAGCAGTGGCAAAGAAAGGAGCAACACAGTTAACGTTGTTGAATGAGTGTGTTTGTGTAATGGCAGTAGTAGTAGTAGTGGTGATGATAATACTATAAAAAGTGCTGAAAACAAGCACACACACACATCTTATTTTGCTCGCATTGCACGTACTAAAAACTACTTAATCTGCAGAAGGAGTAGCACAATATTTTACACTGTGTGTGTGTGTATGTATCCACATGAATGTTTTGATTTTTTTATGCTCATATTCGAGTTACGAGTTAAATACGGATAATCTGCAGAAGGAGTAGCACAATATTTTACACTGTGTGTGTGTGTATGTATCCACATGAATGTTTTGATTTTTTTATGCTCATATTCGAGTTACGAGTTAAGTACGGTTGTCTCTTTAAAGTAACATCTCCATATAATAAATTTTGCCCATCATCATATATTACCTATGAATTTATTCAAAGTTGATTATTTTATCAAATATTTTGTATGTCGTGCTATTATGAGCATTCTTAAATTGACATATGGAAATAGGGGAGGAATATAGATATACGTACGTTTGGTTTTTCATATACAAAGAACTGTACGCATGACCAAGTGCAATACATACGTACGTACGTGCATACCGTATATACACTTGTCAAACAAGTATGCATACTGTAATAATGTCGTAATATATCACAAGATTGATTTGAGTGTTTCATTCACTCGATTTTAGATTAGTTTTCCTGTCCACCTCCATTTAATCCGCCACTGCCGCCGCCGCCACCACTATTACCACCATTCATTCTATTGTAAATTCTGGGGCTAACAATAAAGTGGAAAGAGAGAGAGAGAGAGAGAAAGAAACATAGGGAAAATGATAAATTTAAATCGTTTATTGTTTGTTTGTTGTCTGCCTACTCTACTATCTGTTTTAGTCAGTCGATTTTCAATTTTGAATTTTATTCTCTGTAAATCCCCTCTGCTCCGCTTTTCTCTCTCTCTCTCATTCTCCAGTAATCCCTTTTCTCTCGTTTTAGCGAATTTTGTTTTTTTGTGAGTGTGTGTTTGTGGGGATATATTGCATTTTAGTTAGATTGTCGTCCTCCACAGTTCCAGTTCCAGTAATCCAACCCACATTACATGCACAAATACTTGCACCACTGCATTGTTCTGTGTACGACACTTCCCCTTCTGTAAAAAAAAGAGCAATGATGCTTCA